>OY728138.1:1212132304-1212297304 GCA_963277665.1 Viscum album
GTGACTACCCCAAGCCCGCCTTCCATAGGTCAGGGGCTGGCGACTAGCACCAAGGCGTAAATCCTGGTAAAATGGGAAGGCATTGCCTTTGTAAAGTAAACAAACACCACAGAGAAAGCAAGCGGAAAGTAAACACTAAGCAAAAGCAGAGTACAACTGAAAGTGCGGAAAAGTAAATGGGCCAGTATACAAACCCAAACTGAATGTAAAGTACAACTCGAAAGGGGAAAACAGCAACTGAAAAGTAAAAGCCGCTACACCGAGCTGTCCACTGGAAATCCCACCTGAAGGGTGGGTACAGATAGCTCCACTGCTCCACGGGTCCCGCCGTCCGCTCCGAGCACGTCCCGCCCAGTGGTCCACCTCCGGGTACCGTCCCGCTCTGCAAGCCTCAGCTAAGGTCAACGCTGTCCGTCGTCTGCAACCAACACAACGTAGTGCGGGAAAATCCCGTGCATGGGTGAGTATAAGCTACTCAGTAGGGACCCCGAGACCCCTGAAGGTCTCTCAAATCCACAAAGGATAAACCACGAAGAAAGGAACAATCACGAAGTAATAACCGGCACTGCTTAGGTATATGCCCATACATATACCTAAGTCATCAATTTCAAATACGCTCCAACCTCCGAGCCCAAGTACAACTCAGTCCACACAGGAAAGTAAACGTATTCCACACAGGAAAGCAAAACGTAATCCACACAGGATTGCACAACACAATCCACACAGGAAAGCAACAGGATTCAGCTCACACAGGTATACTTCTTCGAAAGATGATAAAGATGATCTCTGATCCATCTAAGTCGTCGGACCCACGAAGGATCGATAGGTAACTAACCCCCGCAAAAGACCCACACAGGATCGGGCCCACGTAGGACCTGTAGGCGCTGGTTCACACAGGACCGCTGAGCGCAAAGACCCACACAGGATCAGACCCACACAGGATCGGGCCCACACAGGACCTGTAGCACTGATCCACGTAGGATCGCTGAGTGCTGTAGTCGTCGTCGTCGAATCCACACTGGATCTCTGTACTGTCGTCGTCGCAGTCACAGTAGCAGTAGCAGCAGTAGTAGTCACAGTAACAGTCGCAGCCAGCACTAGGGTTCCCGCACACAACAAGCTCGTTCGGAGGGTCCGCTCCACGAGCCGAGAGGCTGATACATCAACTGTCACAATGTCCAGAGTTGATGTATCCAAAAGTTCCGTATCGTCAACAGGAACTCAACGCAACAGACGGCACGTCGATCGGACGCCCGGTCTGAGAGTTATTGGCATTTTCGTCCTCGGGGCCCGGTTGGTTTTTAAGGCAAAACCAACCCGACCGTACTCCACCTGCGTCCAAACCTCGGGCGGAGTATGCCAAAAGATCCGTCTCACTAAGAAGAACACAACACGGCTGATGGCACGTCAATCGGACGTCCGTAGCTCAAGATATGAGTGTTTCCGCTCCGAAGGCCTGGTTGGTTTCGTGAACGAACCAACCCGGCCGAACTCAAAGTAATCCGAAACCTTGAGTGCGATATACCGAAACGACCGTCTCGATCCAAGGATCGTGTTTCCGCATACGGTTCGTCAATCGGAGGTCCGTGGCTCACGTTATGACTAAAAGACCGAAACTGACTCGAAACGGGGGGGTCCGGGTCCGGGCCGACCCGGCCCGACCCCCCCTGGGTCGGCCCGAACCGGGTCATCCCGAACTGGGTCCGACCCGGCCCGGCCGGCCGGCCGGCCGGCGGCGCGGCGGTGCGGCGGCGCGGCGGCCTGGCGCCGCATGGAGGCAGCGCGGGGGGGGGGGGGGGGGGGGGATCAAGCCCCCGCTTGATTGAAGAGGCGGCGCGGCTATATGCCGCGCCCTTTGTAAAAAAAACGGCCCCCCCACGTGGGGGCCAGCTTGAAGAAAAACCGGGGGCCTCCTTCCCCCCCCCCCCTTCAAGGAAACCGCCCCCTCTTAAATGAGGGGGGGTTTTAGAGCTGGCCGGGGGAATTTATTTCCCCCGGCCTTTGACCTTCCGGCCGGCCAACTGCCGGCCGGTTTTCTCCAACGGGACCGGAAAATCCGGTCCCCTCTTCGGCTTCCGAAGCCGGCGGCCCGGCCGCCGGTCTTCTCGTTCCGCCGCGGCCCGGAACCGGCCGCAGTGTTCTTCGTCCGGCGCGGTGCGACGGCACCGCGTCCCTCCGCCGTGCCTTTGATTTCCTTCAACGCGGCGCGACAGCGTCGCGTTCTTGATGATTCTTCCATGGCGCGCGCGCGACGGCGTCGCGTAATATAATCGTACGATTAACTGCGTGGTGCGACGGCACCACGCCACCTTGTTTCCACCCGCAAGGTAAATCAACAAGAACGATGGAGGGGGTTCGGCCGTGTTCATGCGGTCCGGCCCCCCTCACGTTAAATGATAACACAACTTAAAATCCTTTCGTTAATCATGCATGAACCACGAACAAGGATAAATAAATAAACAAAATACAACAACCCCTACCTTGGGTATAGGTTCGAAGATTTGTCAACGTCCCGCGGAAGACAACGTCGCGGAGGTCGGGTGTCGCGGTAGTCGTTCGTCAAATCCGTTGACGAAGAGATACGCCCGAAGAGATACGTCGTTGGCGAATCTTCGTATGCCGACGAAGAAGGTCCGAGGAGGAAGCGGCGTTCCCTCTTGTTGACACGGAAGACGAAGAAGAGAGGAGCGGCGTTCTTCGTCGGAGTTTGAGCGTTCTTCGTCGGAGCTTGAGCGTTCTTCGTCAAGGTTGAAGAAGAAGGAGGAGGAGCTCTCAAAAATCCTCACAAGATGAAAAAACAAAACTAACCAAATAAAATAATGTTCTTCCTTATTTTATTTACCAAGCCAAGGAATTCAAAACTTCAAATTCAAAAACATAACACTTAATTAATTATACATGTCATGTGTAATTAATTAGATGTTAAGTTAACAAACTTTTAAGAGGGAGAGAGGGGAGTTTAAGGGGGAAGATGAGAGGTTTAGGTTCGTGTGGGTCCCACCACACTTAATCCTCTCAAGGGAGGTTAAGTGGGTGTGGGTCCCACCCCTAACTCCCTTTGAGAGGAGTTAACCTACAAAAGTAAAATAAAAAGAATTCCACATTTTTTTATTCAACTTTTTATAATTCTCCCAAAAACTAACTTTCGTCCTGCAACAAACGCAACTTCTGAAAATGTCTCTTTAAGCGAATATCGGCGCTGCGAGTTCATCGGTGCCCTCAGATTTCAATTCCGAGCACCGGATCAAAAGTTAGGAATTCCCGCTCGTTCGTTCACTGAACGTACCCGAGCCTAACTTCGGAAATTGATTCCGGGCACTCCGGGCCTCGGAATCAGGTTCCGTCAGAAACCGCGCTCTTGTAAAATTCTAAAGAAAATTAAGAAAAAAAATTTCCCTTGAATTTTACGGGCCTTTACATTACTCCCACCTCAGGGCTTTACGTCCCCGTAATGATAAATCAAAAACTAGGGAAACAAAAGAGGGTACTGAGCACGCATCTGATCCTCCCGCTCCCATGTGCTCTCCTGGAGATTCCCGTGCTGCCATCTGATGCGTACAAGAGGAATCGATCGCCCATGCAGGACCCGCTCATGTCGATCCTCTATCCCCACCGGGACCTCCGTAAAAGTCACCCCATCATCAATGTCAAGCTCCCCATGGTCAATGATGTGCGTCGGGTTGTGCACGTATCTCCTCAGCTGAGACACGTGGAAGACGTCGTGCACCCGGTGCAACTGAGGTGGTAGAGCCAGGCGATAAGCCACCTCACCAATCCTGCTGAGGACCTGGAAGGGTCCGATGAAGCGCGGAGATAACTTGCCGCCTCGGCCAAATCTCCGAATACTACGTCGAGGTGAGACCCTCAAGAAGACGTGGTCGCCATCCTCAAACTCTAGTGGCCTCCGCCTCCTGTCAGCGTATGACTTCTGCCGGCTCTGTGCTGTCCTCATCCGCTCCTGGATGACCTGGACCTTCTCTGTCGTGGCCTGGACCATCTCCGGTCCCACGAGTGCTGACTCTCCAGGGTCTGTCCAGCACAAAGGAGATCTACAAGGTCGGCCGTACAACGCCTCGTATGGTGCCATCCCAATGGTGGAGTGGTAGCTGTTGTTGTACGCAAACTCCACCAAGGGTAGGTGGTCCTCCCAGCTACGACCAAAGTCGAGAACACATGCGCGGAGCATGTCCTCGAGAGTATGAATGGTCCTCTCCGTCTGTCCATCCGTCTGAGGGTGAAAGGCTATGCTCAGACGTAGTTGCGTCCCGAAGGCCTCCTGTAACCCCTTCCAAAGCCGGGAAGTAAAGCGGGCATCTCGATCGGAAACGATAGATGATGGCACACCGTGGAGCCGCACAATCTCCTGAATGTAGAGATGTCCCAAGCTCTCCACTGAGCCCTGCTCTCTGATGGGTAAGAAGTGTGCCGACTTGGTGAGTCGGTCAACAATCACCCAGATGGAGTCGTGACCTCTGGAAGTGCGTGGAAGTCCAGTCACGAAGTCCATAGATATGCCGTCCCACTTCCACTCCGGAACCTCCAAGGGCTGTACCAAGCCCGCTGGTACCTGATGCTCTGCCTTCACCTGCTGGCAGGTGAGGCATCGAGAAACGAACTCTGCTACTGCCTTCTTCATGCCCGGCCACCAGTGCTGTCGTCTGAGGTCCTGGTACATCTTCGCCACTCCAGGATGTACCTCCAAAGGAGAAGTGTGAAACTCTCTCAGCACTTCCTCTCGCAAAGCGACTGGTACCATGGTACGTCCTCTGAAAAGGATGTCGTGCTCTGCTCCAAGGGAGAAACCATCAGGTGCCTGTCCCGAGGATATATGTGCACGCCGTGTCTCACAGTCAGCGTCCTCACGCTGTGCCTCTCTGACCCGCTGCAGTAGTGGAGGAGTGACTGTGAGAGACTGAAGGAAGGCTGCTCCATCTCTATCTATGAAGGATATCTGCAAAGAGGCTAGCTTCTCCGTCGCCTCCTCAAGTAGTTGAATGCCTGTCCTCCTGCTAAGGGCATCGGCTACTACATTCCCCTTCCCAGGAGTATAGACTATCTCAAAGTCATAGTCCTGGAGGAACTCGAGCCATCGCCGCTGTCTCAGGTTCAGGTCCTTCTGAGAGAAGATATACCCGAGACTCTGATGATCAGAAAAGACTGTAAAGAGCTCACCCATCAGATAGTGTCGCCATGTCTTCAGAGCGAAGACCACTGCTGCTAACTCCAGGTCATGGGTAGCGTAGTTCTGCTCATGCGGCCTCAACTAACGTGATCCATAGGCGATCACTGCCCTCTCCTGCATCAGAACACATCCGAGTCCGGTCCCTGATGCATCGCAGTAGACTACGTACCCTACTCCCTCCTCGGGCAACCTCAAGATAGGTGCGCTAGTCAATCTCTGTCTCAGCTCCTGGAAGCTCTGCTGACATCTGTCAGACCACACGAAGGGTTTACCCTTCTTCGACAAAGCCGTGAGTGATGCCGCAACTCTAGAGAAGTCTGGCACGAATCTCCGATAGTATCCACCTAGTCCCAAGAAACTCCGAACCTCAGTCACGCTCCTGGGTGGCTCCCAAGCTAACACAGCCTCAATCTTCGCGGGATCCACTGCAACTCCCGCCTCAGAGATAACGTGTCCCAAGAAGTGGACCTCACGTATCCAGAACTGGCACTTCGAGAGCTTACCATAAAGCTGGTGCTCTCGGTGTGTGTCTAGTACAACTCGCAAGTGATAGGCGTGCTCCTCCTCTGTCGTAGAGTAAATCAGAATGTCGTCGATGAAGACCACTACAAACCGATCGTGGTATGGCTGAAAGATCCTGTTCATGAGAGCCATGAACACTGCTGGAGAATTGGGTACACCGAATGGCATAACCAAGAACTCATAGTGGCCATACCGACATCTGAAGGCTATCTTCTGCACATCCTCGTCTCTGACTCTGAGCTGATGATAGCCTGACATGAGGTCTATCTTCGAGAACCACCGTGCTCCCTTGAGCTGATCAAAGAGGTCATCAATCCTCGGTAACGGATACTTGTTCCTCACTGTCACCTAGTTCAGGCGACGATAGTCAACACAAAGTCTCAAGCTCCCGTCCGCCTTCTTGGCGAACAAAATCGGGGAAGCCCAGGGTGAAACACTGGGTCAGATGAACCCCTTGCCCTGCAAGTCCTCCAACTGTACCCGTAGCTCTCGAAGCTCGGCGGGGGCCATCCGATATGCTGGAGTAGATATCGGGGCTGTCCCGAGGTACAAGTCAATATAAAAGTCTACCTCTCTGCGAGGAGGTAGCCCTGGAACATCGTCGGGAAAAACGTCCGCAAACTGATCCACTACTGCAGGAAAACCAGGACTCCTCACGTCAACTGCTCCAAGGATAAGGCTAGCCAACTGATGAGTGATGGGTTGTCCTCTCCTCCGTGGAAGTCCATCCTGTGCTGCTAAGTCTCCCTTCTCGCCGGTGAAGGTGAACCTGCTCCCGTCGGTGCGTACACATCGCACCTTGCGCCTAAAACAGTCAATCTGTGCATGGACCGTAGATAGCCAATCCATGCCCAAGATGACGTCGTAAGGCCTCGACGCTGCTACAAGAAGATCCCAGTCGTAGCTCTCGCCTCCTAGAGTAAGCTCACACTGCCGGCACCAGTGCGTAATCATCGAGTCTGCTCCTGTAAGAGTCTCTAGCTGTAAGGATCGAGCCAACGGCTCTGTCGGAATCTCCGAGCTCCGAACAAGGGCAGCGGCTATGAAAGAGTGACTCGCTCCTGTGTCTATAAGAACTGCAGCAAGGGTGGAGTAGACACAGATAGTACCTCGAATCATCTCGGGTGCGCCGTGATCGTAGGCCTCTGCTGCCTGGAGCTGTGCATGTCTCTGCCCGCCAGCTCCCTGTGGTCGAGGTGGACCTCCTGGTGGTGGTGTTGGCAGAGCCTCAAAGCGTCGCCCACCACCGGCTGCTCGTCCAGCTCCTCTGCCTCGTCCGCCTCCTCCCTGCGGACCGCCACGGTCGACCCTCTGCCTCTGCCTCGGTGGTCCCTCAACCGTCTGCTGCTCCTCGGCACGGCGGGTCGGGCAGTCACGAGCCATGTGGCCCTGCCCGCCGCACGAGTAGCACTGTCTGCCTCTCGAAAGACTGGCTCCTCGCTGTGTTCCTCGCACTGCTGAGCCAGTGTCCTGAGGTCGTCTGCCTGAAGGACTGGTCTGTCTGGACCCCTGAGTCATTCGTCGACTGCCTGCTGCAGATGACTCTGCCACGTGCCGCCCTGTGGTGGGTCGCTGTGCTGGTGTAGACTCAGCAAGGAAGCTCTCGATCAGAAGGGCCCGCTCCAGTACTCCTGTCTGAGTCGGTATGCTGAGGGAGATCAGCGATGCCCTGATCTCGTGTCTCAAACCCTGCTCGAAGGTCCGAGCCCGAATGAATGGGTCCCGTACCATGTCGGTCGAGTAGCGCGAGAGATCAGTAAATCTCGCCGAGTACTGAGCGACCGTCATGCTGCCCTGCCGCAGCTGAAGAAGCTCCTGGATACGCACCGCACGAAGGGTGGCTGGGACGAACTCCGAGCGGAGGAGGCTCTCAAAGTCCGTCCAAAGTAGAGATGCCTCATCGTGCACCTGGAGCATCAAGCTCCACCATCATCCTGCTGCTGCGTGTAGTAGGCTCGCAGCGAGGATCACCATGAGGTCTGCTGGTGTCCTCACTAGCCTAAACACTCGTACCACTACCTCCAGCCAGTCCTCTACTGCCTGGGGATCCGTCTCCCCGCGAAACCTGGGCGGTCGCTGGCGCTGAAACTCATGCAGTGCGCTGAGGCGATGTGCATCGTCAGCGGCTGCTGCTGGAAGCATCGGGGGCTCGGTGGGTAGAGCTACCGCCGGTGCCACTGCTGACAAAGGGCCCTGCACCGAGGCCTCGTCGCTCGGTGGGCTGTCGTCACGCTCGACTCTCGGAACCCTAGATGTCTGCCGTCGTGGGGCCATCCTGAAAAGGAAACAGGTGCGCCACAGTCAGAACAGTATACCTGGTGAGCAGATATAAGTAATCACAAAGAAAACTTTGAAACACACACGCAATCAATGTTTTCATGCATTAAGTCGGAAATCAGAAGTCAGGGTCCTGGTGTACGGATACGTCGGCCGCCGCACCAACACTGGACTCCCTGGACTGATAACCACACTCAATACCCTAAACATTATTGCTTCACATAGAAAAGATCAGAGTTCGTGGTAGAACCGAACTCCTCTGATACCAATTTGTCACGACCCGCCCTCGGGGTCCGTGTCGTGACTACCCCAAGCCCTCCTTCCATAGGCCAGGGGCTGGCGACTAGCACCAAGGCGTAAATCCCGGTAAAATGGGAAGGCATTTCCTTTGTAAAGTAAACAAACACCACAGAGAAAGAAAGCAGAAAGTAAACACTAAGCAAAAGCAGAGTACAACTGAAAGTGCGGAAAAGTAAATGGGCCAGTATACAAACCCAAACTGAAAGTAAAGTACAACTCGAAAGGGGAAAACAGCAACTGAAAAGTAAAAGCCGCTACACCGAGCTGTCTACTGGAAATCCCACCTGAAGGGTGGGTACAGATAGCTCCACTGCTCCACGGGTCCCGCCGTCCGCTCCGAGCATGTCCCGCCCAGTGGTCCACCTCCGGGTACCGTCCCGCTCTGCAAGCCTCAGCTAAGGTCAACGCTGTCCGTCGTCTGCAACCAACACAACGTAGTGCGGGCAAAGCCCGTGCAGGGGTGAGTATAAGCTACTCAGTAGGGACCCCGAGACCCCTGAAGGTCTCTCAAATCCACAAAGGATAAACCACGAAGAAAGGAACAATCACGAAGTAATAACCGACACTGCTTAGGTATATGCCCATACATATACCTAAGTCATCAATTTCAAATACGCTCCAACCTCCAAGCCCAAGTACAACTCAGTCCACACAGGAAAGTAAACGTATTCCACACAGGAAAGCAAAACGTAATCCACACAGGATTGCACAACACAATCCACACAGGAAAGCAACAGGATTCAGCTCACACAGGTATACTTCTTCGAAAGACGATAAAGATGATCTATGATCCATCTAAGTCGTCGGACCCACGAAGGATCGATAGATAATTAACCCCTGCAAAATACCCACACAGGATCGGGCCCACGTAGGACCTGTAGGCGATGGTTCACACAGGACCGTTGAGCGCAAAGACCCACACAGGATCGGACCCACACAGGATCTGGCCCACACAGGACCTGTAGCACTGATCCACGTAGGATCGCTGAGTGTTGTAGTCGTCGTCGTCGAATCCACACAGGATCTCTGTACTGTCGTCGTCGCAGTCACAGTAGCAGTAGCAGCAGTAGTAGTCACAGTAACAGTCGCAGCCAGCACTAGGGTTCCCGCACACAGCAAGCTCGTTCGGAGGGTCCGCTCCACGAGCCGAGAGGCTGATACATCAACTGTCACAAAGTCCAGAGTTGATGTATCCAAAAGTTCCGTGTCGTCAACAGGAACTCAACGCAACAGACGGCGCGTAGATCGGACGCCCGGTCTGAGAGTTATTGGCATTTTCGTCCCCGGGGCCCGGTTGGTTTTTAAGGCAAAACCAACCCGACCGTACTCCACCTGCGTCACAAACCTCGGGCGGAGTATGCCAAAAGATCCTTCTCACTAAGAAGAATACAACACGGCTGACGGCACGTCAATCGGACGTTCGTAGCTCAAGATATGAGTGTTTCCGCTCCGAAGGCCCGGTTGATTTCGTGAACGAACCAACCCGGCCGAACTCAAAGTAATCCGAAACCTTGAGTGCGATATACCGAAACGACCGTCTCGATCCAAGGATCGCGTTTCCGTAGACGGTTCATCAATCGGAGGTCCGTGGCTCAAGTTATGGCCAAAAGACCGAAACTGATTCGAAACGGGGGGGTCCGGGTCCGGGCCGACCCGGCCCGGCCGGCCGGCGCCACACGGAGGCAGCGCGCGGGGGGGATCAAGCCCCCGCTTGATTGAAGAGGCGGCGCGGCTATATTCCGCGCCCTTTGTAAAAAAAACGCCCCCCCCCCCCCCCACGTGGGGGCCGGCTTGAAGAAAAATCGGGGGCCTCCTCCCCCCCCTTCAAGGAAACCGCCCCCTCTTAAATGAGGGGGGTTTTTAGAGCTGGCCAGGGGAATTTATTTCCCCCGGCCTTTGACCTGCCGGCCAGACAACTGCCGGCCAGTTTTCTCCAACGGGATCGGAAAATCCGGTCCCCTCTTCGGCATCCGACTCCGGCGGCCCGGCCGCCGGTCTTCTCGTTCCGCCGCGGCCTGGAACCGGCCGCGGTGTTCGTCGTCCGGCGCGGTGCGACGGCACCGCGTCCCTCCGCCGTGCCTTTGATTTCCTTCAACGCGGCGCGACGGCGTCGCGTTCTTGATGATTCTTCCATGGCGCGCGCGCGATGACGTCGCGTAATATAATCGTACGATTAACCGCGTGGTGCGACGGCACCACACCACCTTGTTTCCACCCGCAAGGTAAATCAACAAGAACGATGGAGGGGGTTCGGCCATGTTCATGCGGTCCGGCCCCCCTCACGTTAAATGATAACACAACTTAAAATCCTTTCATTAATCATGCATGAACCACGAACAAGGATAAATAAATAAACAAAATACAACAACCACTACCTTGGGTATAGGTTCGAAGATTTGTCAACGTCCTGCGGAAGACAACGTCGCAGAGGTCGGGCATCGTGGTAGTGGTTCGTCAAATCCGTTGAAGAAGATATACGCCCGAAGAGATACGTCGTTGGCGAATATTCGTATGCCGACGAAGAAGGTCCGAGGAGGAAGCGGTGTTCCCTCTTGTTGACACGGAAGACGAAGAAGAGAGGAGCGGCGTTCTTCGTCGGAGTTTGAGCGTTCTTCGTCGGAGCTTGAGCGTTCTTCGTCAAGGTTGAAGAAGAACGAGGAGGATCTCTCAAAAATCCTCACAAGATGAAAAAACAAAACTAACCAAATAAAATAAGGTTCCTCCTTATTTTATTTACCAATCCAAGGAATTCAAAACTTCAAATTCAAAAACATAACACTTAATTAATTATACATGTCATGTGTAATTAATTAGATGTTAAGTTAACAAACTTTTAAGAGGGAGAGAGGGGAGTTTAAGGGGGAAGATGAGAGGTTTAGGTTCTTGTGGGTCCCACCACACTTAATCCTCTCAAGGGAGGTTAAGTGGGTGTGGGTCCCACCCCTAACTCCCTTTGAGAGGAGTTAACCTACAAAAGTAAAATAAAAAGAATTCCACATTTTTTTTATTCAACTTTTTATAATTCTCCCAAAAACTAACTTTCGTCCCGCAACAAACGCAACTTCCGAAAAGGTCTCTTTAAGCAAATATCGGCGCTGCGAGTTCATCGATGCCCTCGGATTTCAATTCTGAGCACCAGATCAAAAGTTAGGAATTCCCGCTCGTTCGTTCACTGAACGTACCCGAGCCTAACTTCGGAAATTGATTCCGGGCACTCCGGGCCTAGGAATCAGGTGCCGTCAGAAACCGCGCTCTTGTAAAATTCTAAAGAAAATTAAGAAAAAAAATTTCCCTTGAATTTTACGGGTCTTTACAGTATGTATGTATGTATGTAGGTAGGTAGGTAAGTATATATGTATGTATGCATGTAGGTAGGTAAGTATGTATGTATATATGTTGGTACGTACGTACGTAGGTACGTACATAAGTATGTATGTAGGTGTGTATATATGTATGTAGGTATGTCTGTTTGTATGTATGTAGGTATGTATGTATGTAGGTAGGTGTGGAGGTCGGTATGTAGGTACGTACCTACGTACGTAAGTAGGTAAGTCTATATATAGGTAAGTACGTACGTAGGTAGGGATGTAGGTACGTAGGTACGTACGTATGTATGTACATACGTACGTAGGTAGGTAGATATGTATGTGTCTGTGTGTGTGTATGTATGTATATAGATATGTATGTATGTATGTATGAATGTATGTCTGTATGTAGGTGTGTGTGTGTGTGTGTGTGTGTGTGTCTGTATGTATGTATGTATGTAGGTAGGTAGGTAGGTAGGTAGGTGTGTGTGTGTGTGTGTGTGTAGGTACGTACGTATGTATGTATGTATGTATGTATGTATGTATGTATGTATGGATGTATGTATGTATGTGTGTATGGATGCATGCATGGTTGAATGAATGCATACATGCATGGATGAATGCATGTATACATGCATGTAGATATGTATGTATGTATCTATGTTTGTATGTATGTATCTATGTTTGTATGTATGTACGAACGCATGCATGCATGCATGTATGGATGTTGGTATGTTTGTTTGTGTGTGTGTGTGCGGATTTATGGACGCATGCATGCATCTATATATGGATAGATGGTTGTGTGTGTGCACACGTGCGTGGATGATTGTATGTATGCATGTGTGGATATTTGCATTATGCATGTATGGATTGATGGATTGATGGATGCATGCATATATGGATGGAAGGAGGTACATGCATGTACCTAGGTACGTATGTATGCATGCTTGCATGTATGTATTTATATATATATGTATGGATATACATGAATCGATACATGTATAAATGCATTCATGTATGTATGTAAGTACATGAATCAATCTTTGTATATATATAAATGCATGCATGTATGTATGTATGTTAGTACATGCATGGATGTACATACATACACGCATGCATGCTTTTATGAATGCAGGCATGCATGTATGTTGGTAGATATGGATGAAGGGATGCATGCATGCATGCATCCATGCATGGATATATCTATGTATTGATGTATGTATGGATACATATATGAATGCATACATGCATGCATGTATATGTGCATATATGTATTTATGTATGTATGTATGTATGTATGTGTATGTGTATATGGATGAATACATGTATGGATGGATGGATATATGGATGTATAGATGTGTGGGTGTGGTTGTGTTTGTGCGTGTGTGTGTGTGTGGATGGACAAATGTATGCATGGATACATGTATGCATTTATGCGTGTATGGATGTATTGATGTATGAATGTATGGATGTATGGATGTGAAAGATCTCGTGTTTTGGACCTGTTGAAGAATTCTAGAGGAATTTGACTTTTTATCTAGTGGATGGATTATTGTTAAAATCATGCTTCGGAAAGGAATTTCGAGAGTTAGGACACCATAAAATGTTGCTTTTTTGGAAGGGGTTTGTCACGACCCATCCCCCGGGGCCCATGTCGTGACTACCCCAATGTAGAGACCCAAAGCTTGACGTACATGGACATTACATTACTTTAGCGGAATACTTAATACATAACAAAAACAGACACACAAGGACCGTAATAGTTTAGTGTCTTTGGAAACTTTGAATGTAATCTTCTAATCGTGGTGAAAGATCTTCAACATCTCCCACAAATATATTCCCCTTTTTTCTTACCTAAAACCTTGCTTTATATCCTCGGGAAAAGAAAACATAAAAAGGGTGAGCTCAAATGCTCAGTAAGGGTAAGCATGGATAAAATAAAACATACCATATACATTTGAACTTAAAAACATGAACATAATGTTTAAACATCAAAATATTGAGCAATGAAATAAAACATGGAAGTACGTAAGGCATAGATCATAAAGAAACATTCAGAATGATAAAATAGCATTGGAAAAAACATTTAATTGTGGAAACCATTAATCCAAGATATGATTTCCATATTAGCCAAGGCATTGCTGCCAATACCATCTTAGTGGACAAAGTTCCTTTCTGAATCGAGTTCACTCCTCGTTCCAGTCCTATATTACTAAACCGGTTTAACATGCCGTTCCAGCCATGTCTATCTAATGAGATATAAATCTTTACCCAATGCATTTGAGGGAGATATAGGTCCCACCCATCTCATTAATGAAATCATTCTTACATGTGCCACAAAATAAACATACATCATTTATAATAACCCAATAAATAAATTGGGTGTCATAAACATCATCACATAATCCATATAAAAGAAATGTATATCATTTCATAATAAGAAAAGTGAAACCATGTAAATCATATAGACATTAAACTTGAAAGATACACATATAAAATAATGTCATCTTAGATGGAAAATGGTTTTGATAAAACATTTGAAATGAATTCTTGAGGAAAATATCATTTCTTCATCAAAATCATTTTCTTTTCAAAAAATGCCATGCACTTTTAAAATAAATGTATCTTGTTGAAAATAGTCATAAAATCATGTAGAGTAATCTTCATGAAAATGAGTCGTTATGAAACCATAAAAATCCGTTCACGCCGTATAAGTTAAAAATAACATTCTCCTCGTACTTTTGTCAGAAAAGTCAAAAAAAAGTAGCTCATAACATAAACAAAAGAAATATTCCTTACATAACATGTAGTAAAAGTCAAAAATGGGTAAAAAGGACTTTAAAAATACATGAAAACACTTTTATAAAACATGGACTTGGATGATATAAATAACCCCAGTAAATACTTATGAATAAGCAATCTCGGATAAAAATGAGATTTGCAAAATTATCCCTTACCTTAGGTCCGATATGCTTCGTATGGATCTGAACCTCCTGTATAATGATTTAAATAATGTCATTGACTTATTACAGAATCATATTCATTGTTATGATATCATATATGGTTCACTTATGACTTTATATTACCCATTCTTTTGTAAATTAATGTTAAAGTAGCGTTTTCGGTAAAATCATTTCATTTGTCATTCGTGTTTTAACTTGTAATTATTCATATGATTACTTAGATCATTGTTACTTACATAAAGAATGTAAAACATGATTTATATATAATATATATTCAGAATATACATATATATATAATAGATCGATAAATGGAAAGAAATACACTGTTCATGGAGACGGTAGGCCATACGTACGCATGAACGCTGTTTTCGTTTCCTTATTGAATTGAATGGAATTAATTAGATGAAATACATATATATATATACATAAATCCAGTATCATTATTATGTCATATATTTCATGATTACTTATTATATATACTTTATAATCATTCATGAATGGTTAATCATTGAGAATGAATCTCATCACCTCGTGGAGACGGTAGTCCGTACGTATGCACGAGCGATGATATCATTCCCATGATCGTGGAATTGTATTGAAGTGTATGTATAATATTTAAGAATCAATATCACTTTACAATAATCATATATAGTCATTATTTACACCATTATACCCATCCAAGTAAGGTGGTGGTGGAAAATAGATTACACCACGGCGTGGAGACGGTATTACTTACGTACGCACGCGCGATGATTTTGTTTTCCGTAAGATGGATAAATGGTAAAATTGGGTTGTTTAATAATTACAATAACATATCAGTATATTAGTGACACTGATGTTATTACTTCATAACGAAACAACTAAAGAATAAGAAGTGGAAGAAGAAATAAAGTTGAAAGAATCGGTAACGAACATTACCTCATCTTTGAAGCGCCTCTTTGAGACCTCCTCTTAGTGCACTAAAATTGGTCTTTTGAGAAGACCAGGACCTCTAGGATGTTTCTAGGGAAGTGGAGAAGAAATTGTTGCAGAGGTTGGCCGATCTTGAAGGCTCAAAGTGGTGTGAGGAAGAGAGGGAGGAGGTTCCCTTTTATAAGGGAGGAGAGGGGCACCTTCGGAATAACTAAAAATATTATTTTATTATAAAGTAATATTCGGTTTTTAATAGCTCCAAATTGAGTTTTTTAGAAGATAAGGTGGGTATGGGTCTAAATCCTCTCATCCAATAGAATTTAGACAAGTTTAGGTTGCTATTTTAACCTTATCATTTAGATTTAACTTTATGTTAAATAATTTTTCTTTTACCGTGTCTTCTTGTTTTCTTACACTATAAGGTTAATAAACTTACTATAACAAGACAAAATAACCCCAAGTTATTTATTATTAATATATATAACCTTATCTAAGTCATTTGGCCGAACATTAGATTTTTGGGAATAAAATAACAATTAATAATATAATATTTGTTTTAAAAACTATTTTATGTCAATTTTGACACTCTTTGGTAATTGATTTTTGTGAAAATCGTAACAGAACGATTAGTTCGATAATAGTTAACTAAACCAATAATAAAATATCATATTAACCTATAAAATTAGTGGAATTCATAAAAAGGCTCAGATTACATTTATTTGGGTATTTATAACATCAATTATGTCAATATTTTAATAATTATATAATTACTGCATCATCTTTGTGTCATTAATAAATTATATTATTTAATATCTAAAATTTATAAATAAACTACTATTATGTAGGAAATCTTCTTATCTTTCTAATGAATATTTATAGTCGAATTTATATTATGTATAACCCTATATTAAAAATGATTTACTTATTAATCTTTGATTTTGACTATTTTAACCCTTCTTTAAATAAATTAATATTAAATGTCCTAATCTAATCCAAGTGGGCCTAAATGGTCATATTTTATTCTTAAGGTTGTTTTTGGTCGAATTACTCTTATCCAATATAATTAGGACATGTTTTAGGGTAATAAAAATATCATTTTTACCGTTAATTATCCTATTTACTTTTAACCATGGTAAATAAAAGTAAAAAGTTACTATTCACCAAAAAAATATTTTCATCTCATTGAACCAAATTTTAGTCCTTGATATTAACCGTGTCTCTCGGATTTTCGAGATTCCACTCACAAAAGCGGTAAAATTAAGTTTTATGAAAAATTCAGTTTTTTTCACTACCACTTAGTGTTTTCACTATTCATCAAAAAATGAAAGTTTCCAGAAAAATACCAAAAATTAGGCCTAAGCTATATTTGATATTATGAATTCAAAAATGATGTCTATTTTACCAAATTCAAAACATATCAATTACATTAATTAATTTAAAAATTAATTCTCGTCATCAAAACAAATAGCGTGTTCTTAAGAAATAATAACTATCAAAAGATTGACACTTGTTTATGTCTGGTTTAAATGTGAAATTACATCCAATGACCAAAATTGTATTAAATTGTAAAAATATATTCTAAATATACTTTAAAACCACTCAAATTCATAATTTATCACTATTAATTATTTCGATTAAAAAAGTTGTTTTTAATTAAAATTTAGTAATTTTCACTATTCATCATAATATTAAAGTTATCCGAAAAGTACCAAAATTTCACTCTAAGCTAATTTTGATATTCGGAATAAAAAAATGAAGTCCATATTGAAAGATAAAATTTATGAAATTTCAAAAAGTGGGTATTACTATTCATAACGGTTAGTTCATAATAATATTATAATAATATCTCGTTTAGCGAAACTCGGTATTGCGTACTACACATGCTATCGAGGAAGGTCGTGATTGTGTGTAATGAAAGGCAAGTCAGGGATGCGTATTGTGAAAGCTCTTTTTGGTGTAGCGTATAACACAAAATATTAATTAAAAATAATATTTTTCATAAAATCTCGGGGTGTTACATTCTACCCCCCTTAAAATGAATTTCTCCCTCCAAATTCATCGGGGTTATAAATGGTTTACTACTTGAAAGTTTCTTTAATAGAAACCCACATTGTAAAAAGGAATACCAAAACTTGGCTTCAAAAATTAATGTATGAAACGCAATGGTTACCCAAATTAACTAATCACTGGGTTTTCACTTAGGAGAACATAGGTAAAAATATGGATATGGATGAAAAATATAACCATCAAGTTCTGATGGAGAGTGGTAGAGAACATGGCTATGAAAAAGCCAACAATCACAAAGCCATAAATTTTTTATGATCTAGGGTACCATCTAATTCATCGGATATAAGGGAACTAGGACAACATTTTTGGTTTTCAAGATCATTTCCCTAAAGTTGAAGATTTTGAATTAGAATAAATACTTACTTTATTTTGGTACAATCTCACTATTTTTCGTTTCTTTAACAATTATCACTTCATCTCTTAAAGAAATAATGTTGAATTTGTTATTCGTGAAGTGTTAACAGATCATGTGATAGAATGACGGGTCATTCCATCTGTCTCAAAAAAAAGGTTAGAAAAAGTTATAAAATATACATAAGTCGATCTATAGTAAGATTAATCATATATGGTTCCTAAAATGGACTTATACTTCATATATCATACTGCTTAATATAATAAAACTAGTTTCTACTAAATAGGGACTTCCTGTAGGCCAGTGGTAGGCGATAAAGGCCAGTCGCACTTTAGTTGTGGGTTCCATTCCCACAGCCTTGTCCGACGCGGTGGGTTGTCGCCCGTCCTGCAGGTTGTCCTTTTTCTAAAACTACATTACTATAACATCCCATCAATAATATCGAAAAAAGTTCTATCCTTAAACAATACTAACTTATGTCCAATATAATCCTTTCCAATCTTTAGGCTTATCCAAAATACTGTTGTCCAATATCATATTATACTGAAAACGATTACCAAAGAGTTCATATAACAAGCATGTTAATACCATCATTGATCCCCATATATCATGAGATATGTCTTGTTGGTCACATTCCAAACATTTGAAGGCCTTAGTCATGTATTCTCTTAACAAATGAATACCCATTGAATCTTAGTGAAAACATGAGTGTTGTTAAAAGTTACCTCTTTCCACATACCAAAATCCAATAATTATATATACTCAAACCATGATATAACCTTCTCCTTATATCAGTCATGAGCTCATGAATACTATCAAACATTTAATTTTCTCCTTATCCCTTCATTATGCGCATATCATCTACATTCCAAAAATATCTGAATAACCTTTCATGGATACTGGTACCATTAATTATACACTTTCAAAACTCAAGGAAAGACAATAGTGTAACAATCCTTAGATGTCTCTTTATTCCATAGTACCATGAGATTACTTATACAACATTACACTTGATAAACATGTAATCATTCCACTACCTTCTTAAACCATTGACCGAGCTTTAACAATTCTTTCATCTCACATATCATTTGTAGTCTCTTCATCATCATCAACATAAATACTACCCATACGGCCGTACTGATTCTCTTCATGAGACTTTCCCTTAGGGCATTGGTTTGAATAATTCTCGTACATTCCACATTTAAAACATTTAACCATTGTTGATGTCGTAGCAATACCATTATCCTCATCCATGGTGTTAATGGAACCTTTTACTTTGCACTTACTGGTTTTGTGTCCTTCTTTTCCACACCCAAAGAATCTTCCAGTTCCCTTGAAACAATCTCCCCGATGCCTCTTCCCACATGATTTACATGAGGGAAATTGAATTGTCCTTCCTCTATGATCATCATGAAACTCCATCTTTCTCTTATTATATGAGTCGGGAAACTTACCAAAGTTGAGATTATTGATCATATTATGAGATTTCTGATTAGGCATAATAACGATGTTTGGACTTCCAAATCCCGTTTCATTTGGTTTCTCATGAAGAATATCATTCCATTGTCCGTCATATCCTCCATTATCATGAATCTTCCAGTTTCCAGGCATTTTCTAAAACCCAAAAAGAATAGTGTGAGAGGAAAAAATCATGCTAGGGAAAACAACATAGTAAAGGGGGAGCACCCTCAATACCTAACATCTAAAGTTAAATACTAAGATCATAACCGTAGTTCTAGGACTATATCCTATACGTATACTTATCCTTAGGGACATCCCTAGACATACCTTAGAAATATCTCTAGGGATCTCACTAACATTTTTGCATCCTAGTTTCCAGAGGTTGAATAAACCTTTCCTATGAAACCAACTGTAGAGACCCAAAGCTTGACGTACATGGACATTACATTACTTTAGTGGAATACTTAATACATAACAAAAACAGACACACAATGACCGTAATAGTTTGGTGTCTTTGGAAACTTGGAACGTAATCTTCTAATCGTGGTGAAAGATCTTCAACATCTCCCACAAAGATCTTCCCCATTTTTTCTTACCTAAAACCTTTCTTTATATCCTGGGGAAAAGAAAACATAAAAAGGGTGAGCTCAAATGCTCAGTAAGGGTAATAATGGATAAAATAAAACATCCCATATACATTTGAACTTAAAAACATGAACATAATGTTTAAACATCAAAAGCTTGAGAAATGAAATAGAACATGGAAGTACGTAAGGCATATATCATAAAGAAACATTAAGAATGATAAAATAGCATGGGAATAAAACATGTAATTGTGGCAACCATTAAGCACATGATATGATATCCATATTAGCCAAGGCATTGCTGCCAAGACCATCTTAGTGGAGAAAGTCCCTTTCTGAATTGAGTTCACTCCTCGTTCCAGTCCTGTATTACTGAACCAGTTTAACTTGCCGTTCTAGCCATGCCTATCTCATGAGATATAAATCTTTACCCAATGCATTGGAGGGATATATAGGTCCCACCCATCTCATTAATTAAATCATTCTTACTTGTTCCAAAAAATAAACATACATCATTCATAATAACCCAATAAATAAAATGGGTTTCATAAACATCATCTCATCATCACATAATCCATATAAAAGAAATGAATATCATTTCATAATAAGAAAAGTGAAACCATTTAAATTATAGATACATTAAACTTGAAACATACACATATTAAATAATGTCATCTTATATGGAAAATGGTTTTGTTAAAACATTTGAAATGAATTCTTGAAGAAAATATCCTTTCTTTGTCAAAATAATTTTCTTTTCAAAAAATGCCATGCACTTTTAAAAAAAAATTATTTTTTTGAAAATAGACATAAAATCATGTAGGTTACGCTTCATGAAAATGAGGCGTTATGAAACCGTAAAAATCCGTTCACACCGTATAAGCTAAAAATAACATTCTCCTTGTACTTTTGTCGGAAAAGTCAAAAAAAGTACCTCGTGACGTAAACAAAAGAATGATTCCTTACATACCATGTAGTAAAAGTCAAAAATGGGTAAAAATGACTTTAAAAATACATGAAAACACTTTTATAAAACATGGAATTGGATGATATAAATAACCACAGTAAATACTTACAAATAAGCAATCTCAGATAAAAATGAAATTTGCAAAATTATCCCTTACCTTAGGTCTGATATGCTTCGTATGGATCTGAACCTCCTATATAATGATTTAAATAATGTCATTGACTTATTACAGAATAATATTCATTGTTATGATATAATATATGGTTCACTTATGACTTTATATTACCCATTCTTTTGTAAATTAATGTTAAAGTAGCGTTTTGGGTAAAATCGTTTCATTTGTCGGTCGTGTTTTAACTTGTAATTATTCATATGATTAATTAGATCATGGTTACTTACATCAATAATGTAGAACATGATTTATATATAATATATATTCAGAATATAAATATATATAATAGATCGATAAATGGAAGGAAATACACCGTTCATGGATACGGTAGACCGTACATACGCATGAACGTTGTTTTCATTTCCTTATTAAATTGAATGGAATTAAGTAGATGACATACATATATATACACACATAAATACATTATCATTATTATGTAATATATTTAATGATTACTTATTATATATACTTTATAATCATTCATTAATGGTTAATCATTGAGAATGAATCTCATCGCGTCGTGGAGACGGTAGTCCCTACGTACGCACGAGCGATGATATCATTCCCATGATCGTAGAATTGTATTTAAGTGTATTTATAATATTTAAGAATCAATATTACTTTAAAATAATCATATAGAGTCATTATTTACACCATTATACCCATCCAAGTAAGGTGGTGGTGGAAAATAGATTACCCCACGGCGTGGAGACGGTATTCCGTACGTACGCACGCGCGGTGATTTCCTTTTCCGTAGGATGGATAAATGGTGAAATAGGGTTGTTTCATAATTATAATAACATATCATTATATTAGTGATACTGATGTTATTACTTCATAATGAAACAACTAAATAAGAAGAAGTGGAAGAATAAATAAAGTTGAAAGAATCGGTAACGAACATTACCTCTTCTTTAAAGCGCCTCTTTGAGACCTCCTCTTAGGGCACTAAAATTGGACTTTGAAGAAGACCAGGACCTATAGGATGTTTCTAGGGAAGTGGAGAAGAAAATTTGGCAGGGTTTGGCCGAGCTTGAGGGCTCAAAGTGGTGTGAGGAAGAGAGGGAGGAGGTGCCCTTTTATAAGTGAGGAGAGGGGCACCTTAGGAATAACTAAAAATATTATTTTATTATAAAGTCATATTTAGTTTTTAATAAATCCAAATTGAGTTATTTAGAATCTAAGGCAGGTATGTGTCGAAATACTCTCATGAAATAGAATTTATACAAGTTTAGGTTTCTATTTTAACCTTATCATTTAGATTTAACTTTAAGTTAAATAATTTTTCTTTTACCGCGTCTTCTTTTTTTCTTACACTATAAGGTTAATAAACTTACTATAACAAGCCCAAAGAACTCCAAGTTGTTTATTATTAATATATATAACCTTATCTGAGTCATTTTTCTGATCCTTAGATTTTTTGGAATAAAATAACAATTAATAATATAATATTTGTTTTAAAAACCATTTTATGTCAATTTTGACACTCTTTGGTAATTGATTTTTCTGAAAATCGTAACAGAATGATTAGTTCGAAAACGTTAACTAAATTAATAATAACATGTCCTATTAACCTAGAAAATTAGTGGAATTCATAAAAAGTCTCAAATTACATTTATTTGGGTATTTATAACATCAATTATGTCAATATTTCATTAATAAGATAATTACTGCATTATCGTTGTGTCATAAATAAATTAAATTATTTAATGTCTAAAAATTATAAATAAAATACCATTATGTAGGAAATCTTATTATATTTATAATTAATATTTATAGTGGAATTTATCTTATGTATAACTCTATATTAAAAATTATTTACTTATTAAACTTTGATTTTGACTATTTTAACCCTTCTTTAAATAAATTAATATTAAATGTCCTAATCTAATCCAAGTGGGCCTAAATGGTCATATTTTATTCCTAAGGTTGTTTTTGGTCGAATTACGCTTATCCAATAGAATTAAGACATGTGTTAGGGTAATAATAATATCATTTTTACCCTTAATTATCCTATTTACTTTTACCTGTGGTAAATAAAAGTAAAAAGTTACTATTCACCAAAAAATATTTTCATCTCATTGAACCAAATTTTAGTCCTTGATATTAACCGTGTCTCTAGGATTTTTGAGATTCTACTCACAGAAGCAGTAAAATTAAGTTTTATGAAAAATTCAGTTTTTTTCACTACCACTTAGTGGTTTCACTATTCATCAAAAAATGAATGTTTCCAGAAAAATACCAAAAAATAGGCCTAATCTATATTTGATATTATGAATTCAAAAATGATTTCTATTTTACCAAATTCAAAACATATCAGTTACATTAATTAATTTAAAAATTAATTCCCGTCGTCAAAATAAATAGCGTGTTCTTAAAAGATAATAACTATCAAAAGATTGACACTTGTTTATGTCTGGTTTAAATGTGAAATTACATCCAATGACCAATATTGTATTAAATTGTAAAAATATATTCTAAATATACTTTAAAACCACTCAAATTAATAATTTATCACTATTAATTATTTCTATTAATAATGTTGTTTTTAATTAAAATTTAGTAATTTTCACTATTCATCAGAATATTAAAGTTTTCTGAAAAGTACCAAAATTTCACCCTAAGCTAATTTCGATATTCCGAATCCAAAAATTAATTCCATTTTGAAAGATAAAATTTATAAAATTTCAAAAATTTGGTATTACTATTCATAACGGTTAGTTCATAATAATATTATAATAATATCTCATTTAGTGAAACTCGGTATTGCATTCCACACACGCTATCGAGGAAGGTCACGATTGCATGTAACGAAAGGCAAGTCAGGGATGCGTGTTGTGCAATCTCCTTTTGGTGTAGCATACAACACAAAACATTAATTAAAAAGAATATTTTTCATAAAATCTCGGGGTGTTACACCCAAGCCCGCCTTCCATAGGCCAGGGGCTGACAACTAGCACCAAAGGTGTAAATCCCTAAAATAGGGAAGTCATTGCCTTTATAAACTAGAAACACACAAAATAGAGTATATTGGAAGCAAAACATTAAGTAAAACTGTATACAAAAAGAAGTGCTAAAAAGTAATGGGGGCCGGAAATACAAGCCCAAATGTAAAGTACAAGTACAACTAAAAAACAAGTACAACTGAAGAAAAGTAAAGCAGCTAAAGGGTCATCCTATAGGGATTCCTACATTAAGGGTAGGTATAGATAACCTCCTCAGCACTCCACGTCCTTCAGTC
This sequence comes from Viscum album, assembly GCA_963277665.1. Lineage (NCBI taxonomy): Eukaryota > Viridiplantae > Streptophyta > Magnoliopsida > Santalales > Viscaceae > Viscum > Viscum album. Next base: position 1,212,156,610 of record OY728138.1, read on the forward strand.
TCCTCCATGTACCGACTCGTTGTACGGTCCAGCTCTGGGTACCGTTCAGTCCTGCTACTCTGATCCTCGGTCAGCGTTGTCTGTCGTCTCCAACCAACAAAACGAGGTGCGGGCATAGACTGTGCGGGGTGCGTATAACGATACTCAGTAGGGACATCGAGACCCTCATGGTCTCTCAAAATCCACCAAGTATAAACCATAGAGTATGAAATCAACGGATAACCATTACTTAGGTATATGCCCATACATATACCTAAGTTATCAAGTAACTCATCTCAATCATAAAGAAAACACGGAAGTCACTGACTCAGCTCACACAGATATACAACTTATGTAGAGAGATAGAGATGATCAGATATAGCCACTGAATCATCTATTCTGTCAGACCAACACATGATCCAGGAACAGAAGTCGAAACTGTCGGACCAACACATGATCTAGGAACAGTCGTTAGAGCTTTCAGACCAACACATGATCCAGGACCAACTATTTTGTCGAACAAACACATGATCCCGGAAAAGAAATCAAAACTGTTGGACCAAAACATGATCCAAGAACAGTCGTCATAGTTTTGGGAATGACACATGATCAAAGACCAGCTATTCTGTCGGACCAACACATGATCCAGGAACAGAAGTCAAAACTGTCAGACCAACACATGATCTAGGAACAGTCGTCAGAGTACTGCCAGCAACAGGGTTTCTACAAATCACGCTTGATTCTGGGAGGGTCCTCTCCTCAAGCCAAAAGTCGATACATCAACTGGCATGAAGTCCCATATTGATGTATCCCGATGTTCCGTCACGTCAAAAAAACCCAACACGACAGACGGTGCGTCAATCAGACGCCTGGTCTGAGAGTTATTGGAATTTCTGTTCTGAGGTCCAGATTGGATTTAGGTTCAATCCAACCTGACCATACCCTAACTATGTACAAACCTCAAGTGGGGTATGCCAAAAGAACCTTCTCACTCCATGATTTTCTTCACCGCAAACGGTTCGTCAATTAGATACTCGTAGCCCAAGTTATGGGCGAAAAGGTGAAATCGGGTTCGGGTCCGGTCCGGCCTAGTTGGACCCACAGACTGGGTTGGACCCCAGTCCAGACCTGGGTCGGTCCGGGTCGGTCCGACTGGGCCAGACCGGACCCAAACTCATTTGAACCGATTTCACCTTTTCACCCATAACATGGGCTAAGGGTGTCTGATTGATGAACCATCTGCAGAAATGGAAAGCCTGGACTGAGCCAGTTCTTTTGGAATACCCCACTTGAGGTTTGGACGCAGTTGGGGGTACGGTCCGGTTGGATTTAACCTAAATATAATCAAGCCCTCAGAATGGAAATGCCAATAACTCTCAGACTAGGCATCCAATTGACGCACCGTCTATCACGTTGGGTTCCTTTTAACGAGACTGAACTTCGGGATACATCAATATGGGACTTCATGGCAGTTCATGTATCAACTTTTGGCCTGAGGAGCGGACCCTCCTTAAATCAAGCGTGTTTTTTAGAAAACATGTGGCTGGTTATACTCTGATGATTGTTCCTGGATCATGTGTTGGTCCGAAAATTTTGACTTTTATTCTTGGATCATGTGTTGGTCCAATAGAAAAGCTGGTCCTGGATCATGTGTTGATCTGACAGCTCTGACGACTGTTCCTGGATCATGTGTTGGTCCGACAGTTTTTACTTCTGTTCCTGGATCATGTGATGGTCCGACAGAATAGCTGGTCCTAGATCATGTGTTGGTCCGACAACTCGAACGACTCTTCATGGATCATGTGTTGGTCCGACATTTTTGACTTTTGTTCCTAGATCATGTGTTGGTCCGACAGAATAGATGGTCCTAGATCATGTGTTGGTCCGATAGCTCTGAATATTGTTCATGGATCATGTGTTGGTCTGACAGTTTTGACTTCTGTTCCTGGATCATGTGTTGGTCCGATAGAATATATGATTCAATGGCTATATATAATCATCTCTATCTCTATACATAAGTTTTATACATGTGTGAGCTGAGTCAGTGACTTCTGTGTTTTCCTCATGATTGAGATGGGTTACTTGATAACTTAGTTATATGTTTGGGCATATACCTAAGTAATGTCTATCCATTGAATTCATACTCTGTGGTTTATCCTTGGTGGATTTTGAGAGACTATGATGGTCTCAAGGTCCCAACTGAGTATCTTTATACTCACGCCTACACGGGTTATGCCCTCACCACGTTGTGTTGGTTGCAGACGACGGACAGCGCTAACTGAGGATCAGAGTAGCAGGATAGAATAGTACACAGAGCTGGACCTTACAACGAGTCGGTACACGGAGGATACTGACAAATTTTTAGTGATGAGGAGGTTATCTGTACCTACCCTTCTGGTAGGAATCCCCGGAGGATGATCCAGTAGCTTCTTTACTTTTCTTCAGATGTACTTGTTTTTCAGTTGTACTTGTACTTTACAGTTGGTCTTGTATTTCTGGCCCCCTTTACTTTTCAACACTCCTTTTTGTATATAGTTTTACTTTGTGTTTTTCTTCCAGCTTACTCTATTGTGTGTGTTTCTAGTTTATAAAGGCAATGTCTTCCCGGTTTTAGGGATTTACTCCCTTGGTGCTAGTTTCTAGCCCCTGGAATATGGAAGACGGGCTTGGGGTAGTCACGGCATGGGCCCTGAGGGACGGGTCATGAAAAATTGGTATCAGAGGAGTTGATTCTACCACAGAACTTAGGTCTCTGATCTTTCATTTATATGAAGCAATAGTGTTAAGGGTATTGAGTGTGGTTTTCAGTTCAGGGAGTCTAGTGTTGGTGCGGTGGCCGATGTATCCATACACCAGGACCATGACTTCTGATTTCCGACTCAGTTCATGAAAACACTGATTGTGTGTGTGTTTTCAAGAGGTTTATTTGTGATATATTGAGCCAGCTCAGCAGGTATAACTTATTGACCCTGATGCACCTATTTCTTTTCAATATGCCATCACGCAAACAACCTGACAGGGTTCCGAAAGTTGTACGAGATGACAACCCACTGAGAAATAAGGCCTCAGTACAGGGCCCTATTACAGTGGAGGCACCAGCAGTACCACTACCCGTTGGGCCACTGATACCTCTAGTCCCAGTAGAAGAATGTTCATGCCGCTTGAGCGTGTTGCATGAGTTCCAACACCAGAGGTTTCCAAGGTTCAAGGAGGAGATGGACCTGAAGGCAGCTGAGGATTGGCTGGAGGCTGTGGTGAGAGTCTTCAAACTGGTAGGGACACCAACAGACCTTATGGTTATCCTTTTCACGAGTCTCCTTCAGGTAGCAGTAGGCAGATGGTGGAGCCTGATGATCTAGGTGTATGACGAGGCAACACTACTATAGGAAGACTTCAAGATCCTATTTCGAGTGGTGTTTGTCCCAGCCACCCTATGTGTGGTGCAGATACAGGAGAAACTTCATCTACATTAGGGGAAGCATGACAGTGGCATAGTACTCAGCGAGGTTCACTGATATCTCACCCTACTATAACGATATGGTACGGGACCCATTATTTAGGGCCCGGACCATCGAGCAGGGGCTCAGGAGAGAGATAGAGGCCTCGATGATCTCCCTCAGCATCCCGATGCAGGCGGGAGTTTTAGAGAGAGCCCTCCTAGTGGAGAGTTTCCTTGCTGAGCAGTCTTTAGCAGTGAGACTCACCACTAGTCAACATGTATTGGATTCTTCTACAACTGGAAGTAGATGGATATCGCAGAGGTCTAAGCAGACCAAGATATCCGGTGGATGACCTCAGGATACAGGTTCAGTTGTGCGGGGCACACAAGAAAGAGCCATTCACGCCAGGAGCGGGCAATGTTACTCTTGTGATGGGAAAGGTCACATGGCTCGTGACTGTCTGACGCTCCATTTTGACGATCAACAGACAGTTGGGGTACCTCCCAGGAAGAGGAAGAGGTTCGATCAAGGTGGTCCACAGGGAGCAGGCAGACGTAGCAGAGGAGCTGGTCGTGCAACTGGCGGTGGATGTCGTTACAAGGTTTTACCGCCACCACCACTAGGAGGACCACCCCAAATACAGGGAGCAGGTGAATATGAGAGATCTCAACTCCAGGAATTTGAGGCATACTACCATGGCACTCTGGAGATGATTCGAGGTACGATCTGTGTCTACTCCACCTTAGCTACAATTATTATAGACACTGGTGCCAGTCACTCTTTCATTGACACTACCCTTGTTCAGAGCTTGGATATTCCAACGGATCTATTGGCTCGATCCTTACGGCTGGATACTTCAATGGGAGAAGATTTTATTATTACACACTGGTTTCGATAGTGTGAGCTTACTCTAGGAGGAAAGAGCCTCGGCTGGGATCTTCTCATAGCGACATCGATGACTTACGATGTCATCTTGGGTATGGACTGGTTATCTATAGTCCATGCTCATATTGACTGTATTAGGCACAAACTGCAGTGTCTCTGCATGGATGGGACCAGGTTTACCTTCACCTACGAGAAGGGAGACATTGCAGCATAGGACGGACTTCCACGGAGGAGGGTGCAGCTGATCACTCAATAGTTGGTCTGCCTTACCCTTGGAGTAGTTGATGTGGAGAGTCCGAACTATCCTGTAGTGGTGGAACAGTATGCGGATGTTTTCCCTGATGATGTTCTAGGAATACCTCCTCGTAGAAATATGGGCTTCTACATTGACCTGTACCTCGGGACGACACCGATATCTACTCTAGCATATCAGATGGATCCCACTGAGCTTCATGAGCTGCGGGTATAGCTGGAGGACTTGCAGGGGAAGGGATTCATGCGGCCCAGTGTTTCTCCTTGGACAGCCTCGATTCTGTTCTCCAAAAAGGCGGATAGGATATTGAGGCTCTATGTTGACTACCTTCACCTAAATCAGGTGACCTTGAAGAACAAGTACCCACTCCCAAGGATCGACGACCTCTTTGATCATCTGAAGGGAACATGACGATTTTCAAATATAGACCATAGATCAGGCTATCACCAGCTCAGAGTTCAAGATGAGGATGTGTATAAGACGTCCTAAAGGTGTCGGTACGACCACTATGAGTTCATGGCTATGCCCTTCAGTGTAACCAATGCTCCAGAATTTTTCATGGGACTCATGAACATGATCTTCCATCCATACATCGATCGCTTTGTGGTAGTCTTCATTGAAGACATTCTGATCTACTCGACTACTGAGGAGGAGCATGCCTACCATTTGCGGGTTGTACTGGACACACTCCAAGAGCACATGCTTTATGGTAAGCTATCAAAGTTCTAGTTTTGAATTTTAGAGGTTCACTTCTTGGGACATGACATCTCGGAGGCTAGAGTTGCAGTGCATCCAGCGGAGATTGAATCAGTACTTGCTTGGGAGCCACCCAGAAGTGTGACGGAGGTATGGAGTTTTCTAAGATTGGATGGTTACTATGAGAGGCTCATACCAGACAAATATAGAGTTGTAGAACCACTATAGTCCTTGATCAAGAAGGGGAAACCCCTAGTGTGGTCGGAGAGATTCTAACAGAGGTTCCAGGAGCTGAGGTAGAGGGTAAATAGTGCCCCCATCTTGAGGCTTCCATAGGAAGGCATAGTGTATGTAATTTACTATGACACATCAGGGACCAGATGCAGGTGTGTCCTGATGCAGGAGCGACCAGTGATCACGTATGGTTCTTGGAAGCCGAGATATAAGGATAAAACCTATACTACCCAAGACCTAGAGTTAGAAGCAGTGGTTTTCTCTTTGAAGATGTGGCGACACAATCTGACAGGTGAACGTTTTACTGTGTAATCTGATCATAAGAGGCTCATGTATTTCTTCTCTTAGAAGGACCTGAACCTGAGACAGTGGTGATGGCTTGAGTTCCTCCAGGACTACGACTTTGAGATAGTCTATACCCCTGGAAAGGGGAACATTGTTGCAGATGCACTCAGTAGGAGGTATGGTATATAGCTGCTAGGCAAGACGACAGAGCAGCTAGCTGCCTTATAGATATCATTTGTGGATATAGATGGAGCATTTTTCGTATAGTCTCTTATAGTCACTCCCCCACTTCTTCAGCGAGTCAGGGAGGCGTAGTGTGGAGACGATTACTGCGAGACACGACATGCTCATATATTCATAGGGCAGGCACTTGATGGATTTTGTGAAGGTGGGGAGCACATCATCTGCTTTAGAGGATGTACCTTGGTACCAGTAGCACTTTAAGAGGAAGTGTTGATGGATTTCCACACATCCCCTCTAGTGGTACATCCAGGTGTGGTGAAGATGTATCAGGACCTCAGACGATAGCACTGGTGGCTAGTTATGAAGAAAGAGATAGTGGAGTTTGTCTCTCAATGCCTCACTTGTCAGCAAGTGAAGGCGGAGCACCAGGTAGCAGTAGGATTGGTACAAACTTTAGAGGTCCCATAGTGGAAGTGGAATGGGATATCCATGGACTTCGTGATGGGTCTTCCATGTACATCCCGAGGACATGACTCGATTTGGATGACCATTTACCGACTCACCAAGTCGTCCCACTTCCTACCGATCAGAGAGCAGGGCTTAGTTGAGAGATTTGGACGCCTTTATTGCATGCGATTGTGTGGATACATGGAGTAACTTCTTCTATTGTCTCTGATCGTGATACACGGTTTACTTCTCGACTATGGAAGGGGTTGTAGGAGGCTTTCGGGATGCCACTACGTCTGAGCACCGCCTTCCATCCTCAGACAGATGACCAGACTGAGAGGACCATTTATACCCTCGAGGACATGCTACGTGCTTGTGTCCTCGACTTCAGTCATAGCTAGGAGGATCACTTTCCATTGGTGGAGTTTTCATACAAAAATATCTATAACTCCACTGTAGGGATGACACCTTTTCAACCTTTTTACGGGTGACCTTGCAGATCACCATTGTGCGGGACTGACACTGGGGAGTCAGCACTAGTGGGACCAGAGATGGTACGGGCTACAACTGAGAAGGTTTAGATCATCCAGGAGTGGATGAAGACTACACAAAGCAGGAAGAATTCGTATGCTGACAGAAGACGGAGGCCTCTGGAATTCGATGATGGTGACCACGTCTTCCTACGGGTCTCACCTCGATGAGTTCTATAGAGATTTTGCTGAGGCCACAATTTATTTTCGAGATTCATCTGACCTTTTCAGGTCCTCAACAGAGTTGACAAGGTGGCTTACCGCTTGGCTCTTCCACCTCAGTTGCACTAGATGCATGACGTCCTCTACGTATCTCAACTGAGTAGATACGTGCACGACCCTACTCACATCATCGACCATGGTGAGCTGGACATCGATGACGGTGCGACATTCACGGAGGTTCATGTGGAGATTGAGGATCGATAGGAGCGGGTCCTACATGGATTGTCGATACCTATGGTGCGTGTTCGCTGGCATCACGGGAACCTATAGGAGAGAACATGGGAGCAGGAGGCTTAGATACGTGCTCAGTACCCCCATTTGTTCCCTTAGTTTGAGTTGTAGCTTATAGGGACATAAATCCCTTAGTTAGGGAGAATGTAAAGACCCAGAAATCCCATGGAATTGTTTTTAATACAATCGATTTTTACGAGTGCGTGAAAGTTTACGATGCTTGATTTCGAGGCCCGGTGTGCCCGAAATTAATTTTTGAAGTTTTGTTCAGGTACGTTCAGTAAATGTACAAGCGGGTTATTATAACTTTTGAACCGATTCTCGGAATTGAAATCCAAGGGCCCCGTTGAACTCGCAGCACCAGTATCCTTTTAAAAAGGCTCTCACCTCGACGGTAGATGGTCGGGAATTAAAGTTAGTTATTTGGGTTTTACGTGGGAATAATAAAATAAATTAAGGTCTTGTCTTAATTTATTTTTAGTTGGTTAAAACCTCCAAGAGGAGGTTCGAGGTGGGGGGCCACCACACCTTAACCTCCCATGAGAGGTTATGGTGGTGGGGCCCACCCAAGGTCTAAACACCTCTTCTTAATTAATTTGGTGGGGACCACCCGAGGTTATAACCTATTGGACCCCTCATTAAGTGGGGAGAAACCCTCTTGAACTCCCCTCTTATGGTGCCAAACCTCTCAATTAATTAATTGAACACATTTAATTAATTAATTTAATCATTTTGAATTCTATGAAAACAATTTAATAAGTTGTATTAATCTATTGTTTTGTTGGGAATTTTTCTTTTTGGTGGAGCTTGGGAGGAGAAGAACTCTCCAATGAAGAACACTTCTTCCACCAACAATAAACGATCTTCAACCAGGGAAAGGGGGAAGTACCGTCTTTGAAGAACGCCAACGTTGACGTCCTTGACTTTTTCAGCTTATTTTCCGACATCAACGAATAAACGTCCGGCTTTCTTTGACATTTTTAGTGAACAATGAACCCGAGGTAGGGGATTTATGTTTGAATTTGTTCTTGTTCTTCACCATTCAAATCTTGGGTTATGTTTAGCTGATTGTTATCACCATAATGCGGAGGGAGCGGGACGAATGAACACAGCCTGACCCCCACCATTTTTTCCTCGCTTTTTGATGATGGTGGTGGTGCAACGGCGGCCGGACGAGAAGGAAACCGGAAGCGCAGGGCTACCGGAAGGGCGCGACACCATCACACCACATGAAAATGTAGGCCGCGGTGGTGCACACGGGCGCCCTCCAGGCCGCTGGAGGGGAGGGACGCCATCGTGCCACGCAGAGGAAGAAGTAGTGGCCCCCCTGGCCACGGCCTTGGAGTAGAAGCGGCCAGTTGGGGCGGTCACTGGCGGAGCAGACCGGCTGGTCGCTCGGCCAGCCAGATGCGGAGAGACCCTCCTGAGTCTCGTGGGCTACCGAACTGCCGCTAGGTGCTGGTTCAGTTTGGGAGATGGGGGCACCCCCCCCCCTTACGCGGCTAAGGCAGGTACCACCAGCAGTTGGCCACCCAGGCCACAGGGGTCGCCTTCATGGGCCTGGCTTCCCCCACAGTCTGGGCCACCCCCTCGGGCCGGGTCAGACCCACAGACCAGGTCGGACCCCTGTCTGGACCCGGGTCGGTCCGACTGGGCCGGACCAGACCCGGACCCGTTTGACCCGATTTCACCTTTTTGCCCATAACATGGGATACAAGTGTTCGATTGACGAACCGTCTACGGTGATGAAAATCTTGGAGAGAGACATTTATTTTTTCATACCCCACTTGAGGTTTAGACGCAGTTGGGGTACATTCAGGTTGGATTGAACCTAAATCCAACCAGGCCCTCGGAACGGAAATGCCAATAACTCTTATACCAGGCGTCTGATTTGATGCACCATCTGTCACATTGGGTTCCTTTTTATGGGACGAAACATCGGGATACATCTACATGGGAATTCATGGATGTTGATGTAACTACTTTTGGCTTGAGGAGCGGACCCTCCCAGAATCAAGCGTGCTTTATAGAAACCCTGTGACTGGCTGTACTCTGACGACTGTTCCTAGCTCATGTGTTGGTCCAAAAGTTTTGACTTGTGTTCCTGGATCATGTGTTGGTTCAACAGAATAGTTGGTCCTGGATCATGTTGTCATGACCCGTCCTAGTGGGGCCCGAGCCGCGACTCCCCAAGCCCCACCTCCAATAGGCCAGGGGCTAGTGACTAGCACCGAGTAGGCATGCTACTATCATGGGAGGCATTGCCTATAAACTTATACACACACACAAACATCTCCAATCCCACACAGATTAAAAGTGAAAACTACTAAAAATGAAAAAGATGCATGCATACACTAAATCCCAACCAACAGAGTACGACAAGAAAGTAATGTACAAGAAAGTAAAACCCTGGGCCAAAAGTACAAGCCCACTAAAAGAGAGTCCGTAACAAAGTCCAACCTATAAAGAAAGGTGCTGGGACTGTAGTCTGTAGCCGTAGGAACATACCTCGCCCCGTCTGATCTCACTGAGTACCATCTTGTCCCGGTCCGCCTAGAATCCTGTCAAAGGCTCGCTCGTCTTCACAAGACATGACACGTGTGGGAAAAACCCATGAAGGGGTGAGTATAACAATACCCGTTGGGACACCCCAAAACCACAAAAGAAAAAAAAACAAGGGAAATAACCCATAGTAAAGATACAGTCAGCTCCACACAGTATATGTCTACAGAACATATAACAAGAATATCTAGATATACTCATACACGATCGACTATCACAAAACCACCACTAAGATCCTGCTCAAAGATTCCACATAGCACGTAACAAGGAGAACACACTCCGAGGTCTAAAGAGAGAGATACAAAGTAATTGTTCCGAGAGAACACACTCCACAAGTACTTTGAGAATATGATGCCCAGATGAGGATGACAACCAAGTCATGGGGTGATTCCGACAACTCAGTCTAAGCTAATCTTCTAAGTAGAGGATCGGCGCCTAGGTAAAGATGGTCACGTCGATACTGAAAACTCTACCTAGGGTTCCAGGAATGAATAGAGGATCCGGCTCCAAGTCTTATAGAGGGGATTCCAACAACTCAATTCAGGAAGTCCTGCTAAACAGATCATACACCTATATGTAGGAAATGATATCAGAAACCTTCATGAAAAGGACTAAGGGGACGCACCCTAAGGAAACTAACCCAAGTCATAGAAGGCAACTGACTCAAGCCTTGAAGAATTTATTACAAGGCGTGTATTATGGTTACACGCCGTGTTCCTTGACCCCGGGTACTGCCCGTGTAAATGGCCCGTGTCATCCGTTCAGGATATGTAAAACTAAACTACACGGCGTGTAGAAAAGTACACGTCGTGTTCCTGACTCCGGGTACTGCCTGTGTAAACGGACCGTGTCATTCATCCTGTCGGATAGAAATTAACTACACGGAATGTAGAATAATCACACGTCGTGTCCGAGCACTTGGGGCTCGCTCCGTGTACGCTGTCCATGCGCCCATACATGGACTTTGTCCGTGTCCTTGTCGCTTGCTCGTGTACCATTACACGGGGAATCCCATGTATCTGGCTGGGTCTGGCCGGGGAAGGGTATACACGTCGTGTCCTTCGCCGTGCACCCAACCCGTGTCTGTGTCGCCTGCCCGTGTACTAGTACACGAGGTATCCCGTGTATCTGGCTGGGTCTGGCCGGGGAAGGGTATACACGTCGTGTCCTTGGTCATGTACCCAACCCGTGTTCTTGTACTCCCAGAGTACACGCCAGGTGGTCCGCTGACGAACACACTCCATGTAGCCCATACTACACAACGTGTAGTAGGAAAATATCCAGAATCATCATCTTCCTCTGTGCGCCTTGGCTGATCCTCCGGATCTTGATCCAACTGTCCGATCATTACGAAACTCCAGATTTGGGGTCGTAACGCTCCTACAAAACTGATTCTGTCAGTTTTGGGCTCCTGATCGGCCTTGATGGTGCGTCCCGATCCGTCCACATGAAAACGATCGAAGAATAGGAATTCTGAACCACACAGATGTTTTTGATGTCGTTGTCGTCGCACCTCCGATAGGTCGTCTTGAGGTTGGATCTTTGATTTCAGATCGTTGCGCCAACAAATGAATGTGCAACGATCGATTCCCTCCAAGAATGTGTAGAACGTACATGAAGAACGCGTAGGAATTGGGAGATAAAAACACAACAATCGAGAGGGACGAACCTTGATCAATGTTCATGTCTATCTTGGTTCCTCACTGTTAGAAGGTGGAATGATAACCAAATTAATTTCAAGAACAAAATCCCCACGATTCCCGCAAATATCCCATCCCTCAAGAATGATCGATCCACGGGCTAATCTATTTTTGGATTAGTCGTCTTTCGTCGTGGAAATCAAAAACGGGGAAGAAATCATCAAAAACATCCTACCAGGATCCATGGAATTCGTTGGTGAAGATCTGGTCGCCGCGTCATCGTCGCCGGTGAAGCTCGTCAAGAACACCGTCGCCGCGTTGGGAGGTTTCTCCAAAGCTCTCCAGAGCCTCCAGGGGAATTCAGGGTTATGATAAAAGTAACCTTCATCCCCTATGAAATCTCTTTTTAAAAAGGAAAAGAGATATTTCACTACAACAATGATTTAAATAAAATATTTTAATTAAATATTTTATTACGGTTGCATCCAAAAAACCAGATTTCACCACTGACCTGCACCGGCTGATGATAGGTCTCTTCTAGGGTAAACCCACTGCTTTGAATGCAACGGTTCCATTGGATTTTTGATCCGAGAACCTGTTCGAAAGTTATTCGAATTTTTCTGGAAAACTGCACGCTTGCGTTATTAAATTTTAAAATTAAATTCAAACATTTGTTCCGGGCTCACCGGGCCTTGGAACTACACGCCGTCTCAGAGCATGGTCTCGAATTTATTCCCATATAATATTAAAATAAAATATGAAAAAAAATCGAGGACATTACATCACACCCACCTTAGGGATTTTACGTCCCTAAAAACCCAAAATAGAGGCTACTAAAAAAGATGTGGGTATTGCACGCGAATCTGAGCCTCCCACTCACACGTGCTCTCCTAAAGATTCTCCTGCTGCCACCGGACACACACATAGGGAATATCTCACCAACTAAGGATCTTCTCATGCCAATCCTTGATCTCCACTAGGTACTCAGCAAAGGTCACTCCATCATCGATGTCCATCTCTCCCCATTCGATAACATGAGATGGATCATGCACATACCTCTGTAGATGCAACACATGGAAGGCATTGTGTACCCAATCCATCTGAGGAGGTAGAGCCAAGAGATATTCCACCTTTCCAACTCTACTTAGAATCTGAAAATGGCCAACGAACCTCAGAGATAGCTTGTTGCCTTGGCCAAATCTCTGAAATCCCCATCGAGGTGAGACCCGAAGGAACACATGGTCTTCTTCCTCGAAATCCAGGGGCATACACTTCCTGTCTGCATAAGACTTTTTCTGACTCTGTGTAGTCTTCATCCAATCCTGGAAGACCTGCACCTTCTCTGTAGTAGCTCTCACCATCTTTGGGCCCATAAGTGCTGACTCTCATGGGTCAGTCCAGCAAAGCGGTGACCTGAAATGTCGCCCATACAGATCCTCGAATGGTGCCATACCAATAGAGGAATGATAACTATTGTTATAAGAAAATTCTAAAAGTTTTATGTGATCCTCCCAGCTACGACCGAAGTCAAGTATGCAAGATCAAAGCATATCCTCCATAACCTGGATGGTCCACTCCGTCTGACCATCAATCTGAAGATGGAACGATGTGATCAAGTGTAACTGAGTCCCAAAAGCTTCCTGCAATCCCTTCAACAACCTGGATTTGAAACGAGCATCACGATCTAAGACGATCATGTATGGCACTTCATAAAGTCGAACTATCTCCTGCACGTAGAGGCGTCTCAAGATCTCTACTGAACTCTGCTCTCGTATGTCTAGGAAGTGGGCCGACTTGGTGAGTTGATCAATGATCACCCAGATGGAATCGTTTCCCCTGGACGTACATGGTAAACCCATCACAAAGTCTATAGATATCCCATCCCACATCCACTCTAGCACCTTGAGGGGCTGAGTCAAGCATGCTGGCACTTGGTGCTCAGCCTTTACTTGATGAAAAGTAAGGCATCGAGAAACAAACTTTGCCACACACTTTTTCATTCCTGGCCACCAGAACTGACGTCGGAGGACCTGATACATCTTTTCCATGCCTTGATGCACCACCAAAGCGGATGTATGAATCTCCCTTAGAAACTCCTCCAACAACGTCACTGGTACAACTGTACATCCTCTGAAAAGAATAACGTGCTCCCCACCTTCTAAATATCCATCAGCCGCAACACCTGTGGATATCTGAGCACATAGAGTCTCACAGCTGGCATCCTCTGGTTGTGCTTCCCTGACTCGCAGTAAGAGTGTAGTGGTGAAACCATCGATTTAAGGTAAGCTCCCTCATCTCCATCCACGAAGGATAACTGTAAGGAGGCCAACTGCATCGTCTCCTCATCCAACAACTGCGAACTGGATTTCCGGCTGAGAGAATCTCCCACAATGTTCCCCTTCCCATGTGTGTAAACGATCTCAAAGTCCTAATCCTGGAGGAACTCAAGCTATCGTCTTTGTCTAAACTGCTGGAAATCCTACTGACATCTCTCATTAAACACGAAAGGTTGCCCCTTTCGGGTCAAAGCTTTCGTGGGTGCTGAAATCCTGTAGAAATAAAGAATAAATCTTCGATAGTAGCCCGCCAACCCAAGGAAACTCCGCACCTACGTCACACTCCGGGGTGGCTCCCATGCTAGTACTGCCTCCACCTTGGATGGGTCCGCTGCTACAACATCTGCTAAGAAAATGTGTCCTAGAAAGTGGACCTCCTGTATCCAGAACTGGAACTTCGAGAGTTTCCCATACAACTGGTGCTCTCGGAGTGTGTCCAGAACCATCCTTAGGTGTCTCGCATGCTCCTCCTCAGACGTAGAGTACACAAGGATATCATCGATGAAGAATACTACAAACCGGTCTAGATAGGGCTGAAATATCCGGTTCATGAGTCCCATGAACACTTCCGGGGCGTTCATCATGCCAAAGGGCATCACCATGTACTCTTAGTGATTGTAGAAACATCTGAAAGCCGTCTTTAGTACATCCTCATCCCGTACTCACAGCTGGTGATAGACTGATCATAGATCAACCTTTGAGAACCATCTTGCCCCTCTCAACTGGTCGAAGAGGTCATTGATCCCCGGTAGTGGATACCAGTTCTTTACGGTCACTTGATTCAAGAGACAGTAATCAACACATAGCCTCAAGATCCCGTCTGCCTTCTTGGAAAACAGCACTGGGGTCGCCCAGGGTGAAATGTTGGGTCTCACAAAGCCTTCCTTCTGCAAGTCTTCCAACTGTACCCTCATCTCACGATGCTCTGCAAGAGCCATCTGATATGTTGATGCTAATATCGGTGTCATCCCGGGTTGCAACTCAATTCAGACATCTATCTTCCGACAGGGAGGTAGTCTGAGGACATCCTCCGGAAAGACTTCCTCATACTCATCCACTACTGCTGGAAACCGGAAACTCGTAAAATCTGCTACGCCAAGTGCTAGTCCATCCAACTGATAAGATATCGGTTGAACCTTCCTATGTACGAGTCCATCCTGCGCTACCTGGGTCTCTCTTTCATCGATAAAAGAGAACCTCGTTCCATCACTGCAGACACACCACACCCTTCGCCTAAAACAGTCGATCTGGGCATGAACTGTGGATAGGCATTCCATACCAAGAATGAAATCGTAAGGCCTCGACACTACCACCAAGAGGTTCCAAACGAAACTCTCACCTCCAAGGGTTAGGTCACAATATCTACAGAGGTGTGTGATCTCTGAATCTTCTCCAGTAGGTGTTTCTAAGCATAAGGGTCAATTAAATAGCTCAACTAGAATCTCAAGGTATCGAACAAGATAATCATCCAGAAAGGAATGACTAGAACCTGTGTCTATCAGTATGACAACCAAAGTAAAAAAGACACAGATTGTACCTCTAATCATTCCGGGAGTACCTGGGTCGTAAGCCTTTGCTGCCTACAACTGTCCCTGCCTCTGTCCACCAGCTCCCTAAGCCTGGGGTGGACCTCCTGGGGGTGGCGGTGGAAAAGGGTAAAAATGACTACCACCTCCAACTGCTCTCCCAGATCCTCTACCACGTCTGCTGCCTCACAGATCTGTTTTCTCCACATGTTGCCTCTACCTCGGTGGTCCATCCACTTCTCCCGTTTCAGTAGTACGGCGGGTCGGACAATCTCGAGCGAGATGTCCCCTACCATCACATGAGTAGCATCGCCTCTCTCGAGGCTGGCTGGATGTGCCCTGCGAACCCTGTACGGCAGATCCCCTGTCCTAGGATCTCCTCTGAAAATGTCTCCCACGCCTGGGTCCCCGACGTCAGCTCCCTACTGCTGAGGTTTCTGCTCCAGCTCATCCACTACTGACAACTTTCGGTCGTCTCTACTCTTCCAAGAAGATCTCGACCACCAAAGCCCGCTCGAGCACCCTATTATAAGTAGGAATTCTCATATGGATGATTCTATCTCGGATATCTCTGTGTAATCCCCTCTCAAAATTCTGCACTCTGAACCACTGATCTCTAACCATATCCATTGAGTACCGTGAGAGGTCGGTAAACCTTACTGAATAGTAATCCACCGATAGGGTTCCCTGCTGGAGATGAAGAAGCTCCTATATATGTACTGCTCTCAGGGTAACTGGTGAAAACTCTTCTCTAAAGAGACGCTCAAACTCTGACCACACAAGAGTCTCCTCATCGTGGGTTTGGATAACTAAACTCCACCATCATACTGTCGAGCCCTGTAGAAGGCTCGCTGCCAGGATCACCATCTGGTCTGCTGGTGTCCTGACCAAACATAAGACTCTTGTCACTGCCTCAAGCCAGTCCTCTACTGCCTGAGGGTCAGGCTCGCCTTGAAACCTGAGGGGTATCTGTCTCTAAAACATGTGGAGTGAGCTCAGCCTGAGCTCCTCCTCCACTGGTACAGCAGGCAGTAAACACTGCTCCACAGGTGGCGGGATAACTGGCACACCACCTAATGGTAAAACTGGGTGATCCGATCCCTGTATCGAATCTTCATCACTGAGGGGGTCATCCTCATGATTGATCTACTGGATCCTAGTGGGTACATGTCATAGAGGCATCCTGGAAAGATACAAGATGTATCTCAGTTAGTGAGTATATCTGGAGAGCTGACTCAAGAAGGACATGGAAACCACAACTCATTTCTATATGATGTATGTACCATTGTTTTCCACTGTAACTAGTGTTCTCATGTTCCGAGTTGAAAATAAAGTTATCAAAGTCTGGTTGTATGGATACGTCGGCCGCCCGCACCAACACTAGGGTCCTTGGCCTGAAAGCCAAACTCAAAACACTTAACATTGTTGCCCCAAACCAACTCACAAACTCTCGGTCCTAAGGTAGACCGACCACCTCTAATACAACTCTATCATGACCCATCCCATGGGGGCCCATGCCGCGAATCCCCAAGCCCGCCTCCAATAGGCTAGGGGTTGGTGACTAGCACCGAGTAGGCATGCTACTATCATGGGAGGCATTGTCTATAAACCAGTACACACGCACACAAATCTCCAATCCCACAAAGCTGAAAAGTGAAAACTACTAAAAATGGAAAAGATGAATGCATACACTAAATCCTGACAAACAGAGTACGACAGGAAAGTAAGGTACAAGAAAGTAAAACCCTGAGCCAAAAGTACAATCCCACCAAAAGACAGTCCTTAACAAAGTCCAAACTGTAAAGAAAGGTGTTGGGATTGCAGTCTGTAGTCGTATTAACACACCTCGGCCCATTTGATCTCACTGAGTACCGTCCGGTCCTGGTCCGCCATGAATCCTATCAAAGGCTCGCTCATCTACACAAGACACGACACGTGTGGGAAAAGCCTGTGCCGGGGTGAGTATAACAATACCCAGTAGGACAGCCTGAAACCACAAAGGAAATACAACAAGGGAAATACCACAAAGGAAAGATACATTCAGCTCCACACATTATATGTCTACAGAACATATAACTAGAATATCCAGATATACTCATACATGATCGACTATCACGAAACCACCACTAAGATCCAGCTCGAAGATTTCACTAAGAACATAACAAGGAGAACACACTCCTAGGTCTGAAGAGCGAGATACACAGTATTTATTCCGGGAGAACACACTCCACAAGTACTTTGAGAACATGATGCCCAGATGAGGATCACAACCAAGTCATGGGGTGATTCCAACAACTTAGTCTGAGCTAATCCGCTCTGTAGAGGATCGACGCCCTGGTAAAGATGGTCACGTCAACACCGAAAACTCTACCTAGGGTTCCATGAATGAATAGAGGATTTGGCTCCAAGTCTAACAGAGGGTATTCCAACAACTTTATTCAGGAAGTCCTGCAGAAGGGATCATACTCCTATATGTAGGAAATGATACCAGAAGCTTTCAGGAGAAAGACTCAGGGGACGCACCGTAAGGAAACTAACCCAAGTCACAGAAGGAAACTGGCTCAAGCCTTGAAAATTTATTACACGACGTGTATTATGGTTACACGCCGCATTCCTTGACCCTGGGTACTACCCTTGTAAATGGCCTGTGTCATCCATTCAGGCTATGTAAAACTCAACTACACGGCGTGTAGAAAAGTACACGCCATGTTCCTGACTCCGGGTACTGCCTTTGTAAACGGCCCGTGTCATTCGGCTTGTCGGATAGAAAGTAACTACATGACGTGTTGAATAATCACACGCCGTGTCCGAGCACCTGGGGCTCACTCCATGTACGTTGTCCATGAGCCCGTACACGGCCTCTGTCAGTGTCTGTGTTGCTTGCCCGTGTACTAGTACACGGGGTATCCTGTGTATCTGGCCGGGTCTGGCTGGGGAAGGGTATAAACGCCATGTCCATGGTCGTGTACCCAACCCATGTCTGTGTGGCCTGCCCGTGTACCAGTACACGGGGTATCCCATGTATCTAGCCGGGTTTGGCCGGGGAAGGGTATAAACGCCGTGTCCTTGGCCTTGTACCCAACCTGTGTCTGTCTACTCTTGGAGTACACGCCAAGTGGTCCGCTGATGAACACACGCCTTGTAGCCCATAGTACACGGCGTGTAGTCAGGAAATTTCTAGAATCATCATCTTCCTCCACGCGCCTTGGTTGATCCTTCAGATCTTGATCCAACTGTCTGATCATCACAAAAATCCGGATTTGGGGTCGTCCCGCTCCTACGAAACCGATTCCATCAGTTTCGGGCTCCCGATCAACCTTGATGGAACATCCTGATCATTCCACACGAAAACGCTCGAAGAATGGGAATTCCGAACCACACCGATTTGTTTGCCGTCGTCGCACCTCCGATAGGTCGTATCGAGGTTGGATCTTCGATTTCAGATCATTGCGCCAACAAACGAATGTGCAACGATCGATTCCATCCAAGAACATGTAGAATTCACATGAAGAACACGTAGGAATCGGGTGAGAAAAAACCCAACAATAGAGAGGGACGAACCTCGATCAATGTTCGTGTCGATCTTGGTTCTTCACCGTTATAATGTGGAATGAAAACCAAATTAATTTCAAAAATCAAATCCCCACGATTCCCGCAAATATCCCATCCCGCAAGAAAGATCGATCTTCGAGCTAATCTGTTCGTGGATTAGTCCACGTTCATTGTGGAAATCAAAAATGGTTAATAAATCATCAAAAAAACATCCTACCTGGATCCATGGTGTTCGTTGGAGAAGATCTGGTCGCCGTGTCATCGTCGGTGGCGAAGCTCATCAAGAACACCGTCATCGCGTTGGGAGGTTTTCTTCAGAGCTCTCCAGATCCTCTAGGGGAATTCAGGGTTATGAGAAAAGTAACCTTGATCCCCTGTGAAATCTATTTTTAAAAATTAAAAGATACATTTCGCTGTAAAAAGATTTAAATAAAAGATTTTAATTAAATATTTTATTACGGTTGCATCCAAAAAACCAGATTTCACCCCCGACCTGCGCTGGCCGATGTTAGGTCTCTTCTAGGGTAAACCCGCTGCTCTGAATGCAACAGTGCCATTAGATTTTTGATCCAAGCACCCGTTCGGGAGTTATTCCACTTTTTTAGTAAAACCGCACGCGCGCGTTATTAAAATTTTAAATTAAATTCAAACATTGGTTCCGGGCTCACCGGGCCTCAGAACTGCACGCCGTCTCAGAGCCTGCTCTCGAATTTATTCCTATATAATATTAAAATAAAACATTGAAACAAATCTGAGACATTACACATGTGTTGGTCCGACAGCTCTGACAACTGTTCCTGGATCATGTATTGGTCCGACAGTTTTGAATTCTGTTCCTGGATCATGTGTTAGTCCGACAGAATTGCTGGTCCTAGATCATGTGTTGGTCCGATAGCTCTGAAGATTGTTCCTAGATCATGTGTTGGTCCAATAGTTTTGACTTCTGTTCCTGGATCATGTGTTGGTCCGACAGAATATATGATTCAGTGGCTATATCTGGTCATCTCTATCTCTCTACATAAGTTGTATACCTTTGTGAGCTGATTCAGTGGATTCTATGTTTTCCTCATGATTGAGATGGGTTACTTGATAACTTAGTTATATGTATAGACCTATACCTATGTAATAACAATCTGTTGATTTCATACTCTGTGGTTTATCCTTGGTAAATTTTGAGAGACCTTGAGAGTCTCAGAGTCCCTACTAAGTATCGTTATACCACCCCTGCACGGGCTATGCCCACACCTAATTGTGTTGGTTACAGATGACAGACAACACTATCTTAGGATTAGAGTAGTAGGATTGAATGTTACCTGGAGGTGGACCTTACGACAAGTCGGTACACGGAGGAGACTGACAGACGTGGAGTGTTGAGGAGGTTACTTGTACATACCCTTCAGGTAGGAATCCCCAGAGGACGACCCAGTAGCTGATTTACTTTTCTTCAGTTGTACTTATTTTTCAGTTGTACTTGTACTTTAAAGTTGGTATTGTCTTTCCATCCCTCTTTACATTTCAACACTCCTTTTTTGTATACAGTTTTACTTAGTGTTTTTATTCCAGCTTACTCTATTGTGTGTGTTTCTGTTTTATAACGGCAATGCCTTCCCAGTTTTAGGGATTTACGCCTTTGTTGCTAGTCGCCAGCCCCTGGCCTATGAAAGGTGGGCTTGGGGTAGTCACGGAACAGGCCCTGAGGTATGGGTCTTGATAGGGTTTAAGGGTTTAGATATGTCTCAAGAGTTCAGAGGAGTTTAACAAGTGTCAATATTTATAAACATAGTTTTTGAAAAGATAGTGGGAGGTGGACATTTAGCGTAAGGTTAGTGCCAACCGTGCAACTAAACCATGCATCCCTGTTAGGGTGTCACATGAATTTTCAAACCATGCACCTGAGGTCTCACAACCATATAAGATGATAAAGCATAATTACAGTGGTAATCTACACGGTTTGCATATGCTTTGTCTAACTATGTGTCCATCCCGTGTAGGGTGTGCCTCATGGACAATTTAAGCCACATGGTTGGCTCATGGTTATCCAAGGTGTGTGACCTAAGTATGTGACCCCTTTGAAAGGGGTGAATTTATGATATTTCCCCTCATGACTTCAACCTTTCATCCCCCATTTCTTCTTCTCCACATGCACAACAACTCTCTCATGGGTTTCTCCATTATCCCTCTTCCTAAGCATTAATAAATCTCCTATATTCAAGCTCTGATTAAAGCTTCTTTTTTCCTTATTGGAAGCCTCTCGTTAAATCTATAAATCATATTCCTTATTATCTTATGCTCTCTTGTTGTCTGGATATTATTTTTGTGTGATCTCATATGCCCTATTTTCCCTGGTTTTATAATTTCTCTTGTTTTGTATCGAATTAAATCCCGATAATTGATGAGTGAAGCTTCCTTGATATAAGATAGGTGGTCGATTTCTTTTCTTAGAATCTCTCAAATGTTTATAAATTTTTCTTCTCTATCGCACATTGGACTTTCCTTTTGTTTATTCTAAAGAGTGAAATGCATTATATTTGATGCTTATACCACAACCATGATGTTACGTAGACCAATTAGCCTTGTTGGATGGTTGTGACCTCAACCCAAATCACCCTTTTAGGTGTTTCCCAGTATTTCCCCCCATTTTCCATCGTTATTAATTTACCAAGACACTATTTTTGTGTGTTTGATTTGACTCCTAAAATAGGAATTAATTGAATGATGATACATAAATTTATTGAATTGAAATTGGGAATATATACATGGCCCACTTCAAATTATGAATTAGGGCCTGGGTTCAATGGTGATACACCTATAATTAAATTACTTCAAATATGACTATGAGTCCCTTGACCTCATTAGAGGTTGAAGGATTTGTTTTTAATCACCCTTATGGTGTATGAGATTAAATGTTTCATATGACCATACATTGACTTTGTAATCAAACACCCTCATAAAGTGTGTTGGCTTAGATCTAACAATTAAATGACTAAATGTAGTAAATTGAGCGGTAAAAGGGTAATGGGTATATTACAATCCCCTTTCATCATTATCACCTTACGCTTAAGCCTTTTCCTTATATATAATGGCATAATGAAATTAAATGCATTGATTTATGCCTTAGAAACTTATAAAAATGATTAAAGGAATTATTGAATTGTAAATTGTAATGGATAAATCCTATGAACTATGTTAAATTATTAAATTAAACAAGATTGTTTATGATATCATACATTAATTGATACTTGTATTTTTGATACAGAATGCTCCGGGTGGTCTCATAGGTTGAATTAAATTATATCTAGCCTTGATTGATACTTAGATTCCAGATATGAAATGCCTTGGACAATGTAATATCTTATTTTTTTCAAGATAATTAAATCCATTTTGATAACAATTTATTTTTTTTTTTTTGTGAAAATGTAATTTTTCAAAAAAATGACTTAATAGATGATTTAAAGACTATTTGTATGGGTAAAATCTCTATTAATACCTTATAATTATAAATGGATAATTTATAATAAATTATCAAAAGAAATTTATCAAAGGATATTTTTTGATAAATTATGAATAGATAATTATAAAGGATAATTCATGTAAATTAGAAAGAGATAATTATAAAAGGATAATTTTTAATAAATAATGGAGAGATAATTATAAAAGGATAATTTATAATAAATTATCAAAATATAATTATAAAAGGATAATTTATGATAAATTATCAAGAGATAATTATAAAGGCATGATTTATGATAAATTATCAAAAGATAACTATAAAAGGTTAATTTATGAGAAGTTATCAAAAGATAATTATTCTTAAGGAGATTTTTTTGGAAATTACCCAGGAGAGATAAAAGTATCATCTCATGTGATATTCTATATCTTTTTAAAATAAAGAATTGATTTTGGTTCTAGGAACCCTTAGAAAAACTTGATTGTTGACATGTCAGTGACTATGATAATTGTAACATCCTGTTACTATTTTTAGGCATTCTTAATCCTTTGTTTTGATCATGATTTGGTTGGGTTTTATTTGGGTATGTTTTGGGTGAAAATTTTGGAAAAATGGAAAGTTTATGGGTTGTTCATGGTCAACACACAGTTTGTCCAAATCGTGCACCTTCCTAGTGCAAACCATAAAAATACAAATAGTGATGGTTTTTATGGTTGGTACATGGTTTGATATACTATTTTCCCACCAATGAGAAACCGTGAAACCCCATTAAAAATGATTCATGGTTTTTCTAACCATTCAGCCCTACCCAGGAAACCGTGAATGCAATTTAATTAATCTAAAAATCTTTTTTAAATATCCTAAAACATCATTTATAGGTTTCTGACAGAACTAGCTCACCCCACTATGGTTTCTTCTTCATTAGGAGCACCCAAGAGTCAATTTTTCCCCTCGACACACTTCAAAGAGTGTATCAAATATTGGAGAACATCATTCGATCTATACCTTGTAGGTTTCCTCTTCTCATTCTCTTTATTCAGTTCTCTCCTCTTTCCTCCCTAGGGTTTTGTAGATCTCCTTATCATTAGAGTATCCAGTCCATGCTATTTTGGATCTTTAATATAGGTTTTATTCTCAGATCTTCATTGCTAATGTTCTTTGTTGGAGTGTCCTGATTGAGGATTTGTGTATCGAGATCCTGTGATCCTGTGGTAGGTGGTTCTGTTATTATATCCAATTTTTATTAACACTAATTTTATTGTTTTAAATTAAATTTCTTGATATAAATGAAATTTATTTTGATTGGTTGATTAAAAACCCAATTCCATTGAATTGGGGTTTTGATATTAGATTTGGCATGAATTTTGGGGAAAAACCCAATTACATTGAATTGGGGTTTATTTATGAAATTGATGGAATTTTGTGAAATTTAAATTGTGAAAATTGATTTTGTGGAATATATTTCAAATTTTTATTTGTGAAAAATAGATTAAAATGATTTTGATAGAAACCCATTGGTTTTATCATGAAAATGGCAAGATTTTATTAAAAACTCATTTTAGTTTTTAAAGGGAAAATTGGAATATTTGAAATGGAGAATGGGATGAATTCTATTTTATGTAGGCTTAAAATTAATTTCCCATCATTGATTTTTATTAGAGCACCTACAACACTAGGTAGTTAGTGAGTTATTGGGATAACACTCTTCTGACATTTTATAACTAAAACAAAACCTAGTGTAGTAGGTCACATCCCCGATGGGATGCTAATAGGTCCTATTTGGTCAGTATAAAAGTGGTGTGTGTAAAAAAATATTTACATGATTCACCTTCAAGTGTGTGACGGTCCTATATCTTGGAACTATCATACCTTTTGGCATACGACCATGTTTCTCATTGTTTTTATCTGAAATATATGCTATTTATTATTGAAATATGTTGACTATACCTTATAAATTTATATAAACTATTTTACATAAATTTTTTATTAATCCATTTGTTTAAATTATTTCAATCATTTGAAATTTAAATCAGGATTTATTTGAAATATAATTTTTAAATTCCATGCATTTTTATTTAAAATTTAAATCTATATTTGGTTAATTAAATTATGGAATCTTATTATGGAATCCTTTCTGAGACCTTACTAGGATTTTATCTTACACCCTACATGTTCATTTGGGTGATGGTATATTATCTTCTTCCAGGTTCAAGAAAGGGTAAGGCGCCACTTGGAGGTGGTATTAGTTGTTGATCATTGGGCTTAGAGAGTAGTTTATGTTTTGACTTGGGTTGTTATCATATTTTCTAGTACTTTGAGTTGTACTTTGGGTTGTTTTTCCTGTTTTACTTATGGTACACTTCTCACTGTAGAGTTTTTCTTATACATATACTAACTTGTTTATCTTTCTTATATTGTGTTTGTGGAAAATTCCTTCCCACTTTCATATTGTATGATGTTAGGTGCTAGTCACCAACCAATGGGGATCAAGAATTCGCTTCAGGATATGTCAATACTATCTTGGTTATTAGGTTACCAGGGTACTTGGGTTGGTCCATGACAAAGTGGTATCAGGAAGAGGTTAAGCATCTTGCCTTGATGTCAGTATGTAGTTGTGTAATCATTTCGGGACTTAGGAGGTAGTTCCAATTGAGTGTATGTTCATCTTGCACTTCAATGAGACTTAAGTCACTAGGGATGATTTGTGAGAGAAGTATTGAGTATTATTTAAAGTATTTTACCTAAATTTTATTTGGATATATTGAAATACAAATCTATTTTGTTTATCTGTTGGGATTAAATTCCATTACTCCTCTATTTTAGTATGAAACTGATGTCTTCAATGTTGTTTGTTGATGCTGTGCAACATCATGCCTCCAAGAAGACATGTTAATTGAATCTAGTAGGAAGCCTTTAATGAACCACAATGAGAGAATCATCTTGTGTACTTGTGTTTGGTTGGGGTGATTGTGTGTACTATCCAAGCTCTAGGACAGACACCACCACCAGTTCCTATTTAGGCTCCAACTGTGGAACTGCAAATAGATTCTTTATAAAATCAATCTTAGGAGTTCCTTTTCTAGAATCCATCAGCATTAAAATGCTCTAACTATCCTCAATAGAATGAGGAATGGTTGAGAATTATTGACTGTTTGTTCGAATTAGTAGGCACACCTGAGGATATCAAGGTGAACTATTTCACCTTCATGCTCGAGGAACCAAGTAGGAGATGGTGGTGTGTGATGGTGATGGAGGAGAAGCACAAGATATTAGAGTGGAAATACTTTAAAGCTATTTTCACTGACCAATTCGATCCAAAGTTAATAATGTTGGCCAAGGCTATTGATTTTTTCGAACTCAAGAATGTTGACAGGACCATGATTTAGTATGTAAACTGTTTTGTTAAACTAGTGAGGTTTTCATCTGAGATATTATCCAATGACAAGATGAAGAATTTATAGTTCAATTTGGGACTGTGATATGATATTCATTCATAGGTTTTCTTGCTGATTTTTATGCTAATGTGTTGGATAGTCCTTTGGTGGATGAAATGGAACTGGATATCATGTTGGGGATGATGGGGGTTTCTTCTTCCCCCAGTGGTAGTTTGAATTCCTCTAAAGGGGATATGAATCATTATGATTCTCATGGTGTATCTTAACTGGAGGGTTTTTCTAGGCCGTCTTCAATGCCTAGAAGAGGACATTTTATTTTTTATTAGTGTGAAAAACATGGTCACTTAAAGAGGGTTTACAATAAGGTACCCAAGATATATGGCCCTTGCAGATTCTTAGGTCACCTGAAGAAGTTTTTTGTTGCCTATTCCAATAAGCATAGTGGAACGGTATCATCTACTCCTTCTAAAGTATGTTTCAATCATATGATTCAAGTATACAGGGGTTCCATCCACAGGAATCTAGAATGATGCTTCTTCATGTGGTGGAAGAGTCTCCAGAGGAATAAGATATGGGTCAAATTACCATGAGAGGTACCATAACTATTTATTCTTCATTAGTGACTACTTTATTTGATACTAGTGGGTCTCATTCATTTATTTCAACCCATATTGTTAATCTTTTAAATCTTCTTATGAAGATTTTATCTTATATGATGGATATTACTACACCCCATGAAATGAAGTGAGAGAAGGGTCTCTATCATCCTGCTTGTGTTCTCTCTCTATCAGATGTCAAGATTTCTTGGAGTTTTCTAGATCTCAACATGAAACCTCATTATGTTATATTTGGTATGGATTGGCTCATTGTTAATAAATCCTAGATTGATTGATATCTTTGATGGGCCTCCATTACCACACCTGATGGGGTTTTCTGTATCTTTCAAAGATAATGGGACCCGAGGTCTAACAGACCTAGACCTTCTTATCCGGACATAGGGAAAGTGGAATATGCCCTTACTTTTGAACTAGATTGGGAATCTTTGAGTGGGCATCTCCCTCTAGTTATTATCTACTTTTCCGATGTTTTCACCTCTAACTTATTTGGGTATCCAGTGGTAAGGGGGTAGTTTTTTATATCGATTTAGTACCTGGTACTCAATATATATTCCCTCTTACCACATGGAACCAACTAAAATTAAATAGATAAAGACTCAATTGGATGATCTTATAGAGAAAGGATTTATATGATTGAGTGTGTCACCTTGGGTGATGATGGTTCTCTTTTCTAAGAAGGATTATGACTAACTTCACCTATGTGTATATTACTAAAAACTCAATCAAGTCACGGTAAAGAACATGTATAATTTTCCATGGATTAGTGATCTTTTTGATCAGTTGAAAGGGGTGAAGTGGTTCTCAAATATTTATCTTTGATCTGATTACCATTAGTTGAGAATAAAATAATCTGACATTCATAAAACCACCTTTGGGAGAAGGTAAATCCATTATTAGTACCTTGTCATGACATTATGTTTAACCAATTATCCTGTAGTATTTATGGATTTAATGAACATGATATTCCATGAGTAACTTGATACTTTTGTGGTTATCTTTGTGGATGACATAATTTTTTACTCTTTGCTCAAGGAGGATCATGTGTGCCATCTGAGAGCAACATTGGAATTATTTAAAAACCACCAAATTTATGACAAGATTTAAAAATGTGATTTATGGATTTATGAAGTGAATTTCTTGGTACATGTGGTTATAGAGCATGGTATTTTAGTTGATCCTGAAAAATTAAAAGGTTTTATGACATGGGAATAACCAAAAAATGTTTTTGATATTATAAGATTCTTGGGTTTATTTGGCTATTATCACTGGTTTATAAAAGACTTTTCAATGTATGATTCTTAAATTGATGGTATAACTAGAAAGGGAGTTTAGTTTTATTAGGTTGAAAAATGTCAGAGTTCATTTCTTGAGTTAAAACTTATTTTGACTACTGAACAGGTGTTAACTCTTCTAGAGGTTGGGCAAGGCTATATAGTATTTTACGCTGCAATGAGTTTAGGTTTGGGTTGCATTATTATGCAAGGTGATCAGGTTGTTTCTTATGGATTTTTTCATCTAAGTCCACAAAAGAAGAATTACCCAGCCCATGACCTTGAACTCGCATTTTTGATATACTCACTTAAGATTTGGCAATACTAACTTTTTAGAGAAAGGTTTAACATGCTTTCTGACCACAATATCTTGAGTTATATCTTCTCTCAAAAATATTTGAATCTTCGCTAGAGGTGTTGGGTGGAATATCTACAATCTTTAAAATTTGACACTACCTGTACCTCAGGGAAAGGGAATGTCATCACAGATGCATTGAGTATGATACTTCTGAACCAAGAAGTGAAAGAATCATTAAAATAGTGGAACTTGAAGGTTCTTTTTTCACAATTGTGTATTGAAGTCTAGGAATCAGGGATCGAATCATCATTATCCAGTGTTCAATTGACATATTATCTTATTGATATGATTCTTAAAGAATAATAGATTGATGATGAGTTTTATATCATTAGAGACTCTCTTTATAGTGGGTATACTATGCATGACTAGTCAATCTCCACCGAGTACATTCTATGTTATCAGAGTTTCTTTTTTGTGTCGTTAGTGGTAAGAAAAAACGTGATGGGGGATTTCCATAATACCCAACGGTCAATGAACCCATGAACCACAAAGATGTTCTATGATATGTGGTGAAAATTATGGTAGCCAAGTATGAGATAAGACATTACTGAGATTGTCTCTTATTATTATATGTTCCAACAGTTCAAGGATGGGTATCATAAACCTTCAGGTTTTCTTCAGAAACTTCTAGTGACTACTTATAAGTAGGATGAGATCTATATGGACTTTTGGGTTGGGTTTCCTCACACCCAGAGAAAGAAAAATGTGATATGGGTTGTGATCAAAAAGCTAACCGTTTGAACTCCCTTTATTCCCATTCATGACACAACCAAAGTCGAGGAGTTGGAAAATATCTATGTGAAAGAGATTTTTTCACAGAGTTCTATCTACTATAGTCTTTAATTGATATCCTTTGTTCACTTATCACTTTTAGAGAGTCCTTTTTGAGTAACTAGGATCTTAGGTCGATTTTATCACAACATATCATCCCCAGTAATATTTCTAGATAGAAAAAAAGATATACAGATTCTTAAGGATCAACTTAGTGTCTCCATCCTTGACTTTGGTGGATCTTGGGATGATCATTTGGGGCTAGTTGAGTTTTCTTATAACAATATTTACCTGTCTATGATTAGAATGACTATTTTTGAGGCCTTGTATAGATGGACACGTAGACCTCTATTATGTTGGATGGAGATTAGTGAAAGATCTTTTGTTCGACCAATCTTGGTTCAAGAGGAGACAATAAAGCTTTAGTTGATTTTTTTAGAGAATGTTTATGAAATAGATCAAGTATAATTCATATAATGATCGTCTCTATAGAGCGTTGGAATTTTCTATTGGTAACTGGGTGTTCTTGAAAGTTTCACCTCATTTCGGTCATCGATGGTTTGGTAGGAAACATAAACTTACTCCTTGTTTTGTGGGGCCTATTAAGGTTTTAGAGTAGGTGAGGAAGGTGTATTACCATTTTCCACTTCCACTATAGCTAATGTTGATACATAACATGTTCCATGTATCTTACCAATGAATGTATCTTTTTGATCTATCTCATGTTCTGAGCTAGAGTGATCTTATGTTTGAACCTAATTTATCAACAACTGAATATCTAGTCAGGATAGTTGACTATGAAACTATGTTACTTCCTAAGAGGGAGATACCTTTAGTTTAAATTCTATGAAAGCATGGTTTTGATTATCATGGGATGTGGGAGAGGAAGACACTGATGAGAGAGTTGTGGAATTATATTTTTGACATATAAGCTTCTTAAAAGGATTTATGGGTGAAGAAAGTTTCTATGGAGGGGAGGTCGTAACATCTTGTTACTTTTTTCAGTTGTTCATAAACCCCTATTTTGATCATGTTGTGGTTGAGACTCATTTGGGGTAGTTTTGAGGGAAAATTTTGCGAAATTTGTAGGCTTTTGGGCTATACACAGTTGGCACATGGTTTTCCCAAACCATGTGTAATGGTAGTGAAAAACATAAAAACCCAGACATTGAGGTTTTTCATGGTAGGGGAATAGTTTGAAAAATTTTGTGACCACTTAGGAGAAACCATAAAACCCCATTAATAGGGGTGAATGGTTAGGGCACATGGTTTGTCTAACTGTTTGGCCCTTCCCAAGAAACTGTGCATTTGGTTTAATTAATCCAAAAATATTTTTTTTAATACCAAAACCTCATTTGTTAGGTGCCCGACAGACCTAGATCAACTCCCTACAGTTTATTCTTCCTCGGGAGTACCCAAGAGGAGATTTTGGCCCCTATACACCCTTCCAAATGTAGATAAAATCTTGGAAAATAGTGTTAGATCTCTACATGGTTGGTTTCCTCTTCTCGTTATCTTTCTCCCATTCTCTCCACTTTCCTCCCTATGGTTTTGTAGATATTTATATCATTGGGGGATCTAATCCTCATTGATTTTTATCTTGAATCTATCTTTGATTCATGTATCCTCACTGCTGACGTTCTTTATTAGAGTTTCCCAATTAGATATTTGCATTTTCAGATCCTGTGATCGTGAGTTAGATGGTTTTGTTATGATGACCAATTTTTATTAACACAAAATTTTAGGATTTAAGTTAAATTGTTTGATTTAAATTTAATTACTTGATATAAATAAAATATCTTTAGATTGGTTTATTAAAAACCAAATTCCATTGAATTGGGGTTTTGAAATTTGATTTGGAATGAATTTGGGAAAAAACCCCAATTCCATTGAATTGGGGTGTATTTGTGAAATTTATGAATTTTTTTAAAATTTACATTTTTGAAATTAAATTGTGAAAATTTATTTTTTGGAATATATTTAAAATTGGTATTTGTAAAAAAATTCTTAAAATTATTTTGATAGAAACCCATTTGTTTTATCTTGAAAGGGGCTTGATTTTATTAAAATCCCATTTCATTTTTTAAATGGAAATTTTGTATATTTGAAATAGAAAATGGGATTATTTGTATTTTAAGATGTATTAAAATAAATTTTCCATCATTGATTTGTATTAGAGCACATGAAATCCTAGTTATTCAGTGAGTTATTACACTACCACAAAGGAATCTTTTATCGGCGCTAAAAAAGCACGGTTAATTGAGCCGTTATTAAATGGGGGTCCCCTTTATCAGTTCTAAAAAAGCACTGATAAAGGCCCCCTTTTATTAGTGCTATTTGAAGCGCTAATAAAGTCCCCATTTATCAGCGATTCAATTAGCGCTGATAATTTCTTCTATGTATGGGTGTGCTATTTATATAACAACACACCCAGTAACCTGGAAAAATAAAAAATACCCAAACAATAGACCAAAATAACCAAACATGCAAAAATAAGTTGCACAAACCATCAAAAACCTTCTAAAAATAACCACTCATAGTATATACGAAAGATCCACATATACGATGCAAATGATGAAAAACAAGCAGCACACATAAAATTTTGGAAGACTATTATATATACATTTAATTGACATCATGAATACAAAAATATTCACTCATGGTATATACCAAAAAAAATCTATATATATTTTGAATAAATTTTTATAAAATTACATTTAAAAATATCCAACAAATAGTTAGAAACATTAATGTTTTCTCTTTTGACATATGTAGTCCCCTCTAAAAAATGTCCTCTGATGGTAATAGTCACCAAAAAATCATCCCAACTCAAGAAAAAGGTTCCACCTATATATGAAAACAAATAGTACGTTAGTAATACTATAAAGAAATAAATTAAACATTAATATAAATAATACATTAAAAATTTAAATTTTTAATAAAAATGACACATTTGGTGTTATACTGATCAGACCATGCATCTTATTGAGGTGGGTTGATTCTTACATGTCAAAAATGACTAATGGATCATTGTCCTAAAGTATCAAAATAGTCATAATTCATTTCCTTAGTTTTTAGTATGTCAGTTGTGTGTTTTTACTAAAATGCCATTCCAAACTAAAAACATGTAATTTGAGTTATAACAGTCATATCATTCATCGGTTTGATGTGGGACTTATTAATACACATAAAAAAGGACTTAAAAATTTATTTCTTTAATTTGGAAGACAAATGGATTGTAGTTTTTTGGTTTTCAGTGAGTGACATGTTTTAAGTTAAAATGTCAATTTTAAAAAGATAGAAAACACATTTAGTCATACCGGTGACACTATTTGTCAGATTTAGGCGGGGTTGATTCCTACATGTCAAAACCGACTTAGAGGTCATAGTCCTAAAATATAAAAACAATATGAATGCATATTCTTCGTTTTCAGTTTGTTAGTTGTGTTTCTTTACTTAAACTAATGTCAATTTTAAATAACAAGACACATTAGGAATCATACTAGTGACATCGTGCATCTGATTGAGGTGTGATTGATTCATAAATGTCACAAATGAATGATATATCATTGTCCTAAAATAAAAAAACAATCGGAATAAATTTCCTCATTTTTCGGTATGTTTGTTTTGTTCTTTTACTAAAATGACATTTCAAACAGAGAACAAGAAATTTGAGTCATACTAGTTGCATCATGTGTCAGTTTGATGTGATACTACTTGATAAACATAAAAAATGACTTATTAATTTTTTTACTTGATTTGGAAGATAATAAAAGAGTGTTTGCTTTATTTTTAATGAGTGACAAGTTTTTGAACTAAAATTTCAGTTTTAAACTCATAACAGACACTTTTAGTCATAATGATCACACGATGCATCAGATTGAGGTGTAGTTGATTCTTATATGTCACAACTGACTCATGGATTATTTTCCTAAAGTATCAAAACAATCTGAATTTTTTTTCTTGGTTTTCAGTATGTCAGTTGCATTTTTTTACTTGAATTAATGTCAATTTTAAATAACAAGACACATTTGGAGTTATACCGGTCACACCATACATTTTATTAAGGTATGGTTGATTCCTACACATCATAAATGACTAATATATATTTTTCCTAAAGTGTCAAAACAATCAGAATTCATTTCCTTAGTTTTCAATATGTCAGTTGTGTTTTTTTACTAAAATGTCATTCCAAACTGAAAAGACAAAATTTGAGTCATACCGGTCACATCGTGCATCAGTTTGACATGAGACTACTTTATACACATAAAAAAGGACTTAAAAAATTCTGTACATAATTTGATATATAATTGGAGTATATTTTTTATGTTTTTAGTGAGTGAAACTTTTTAAACTAAAATGTCAATTTTAAGCTAATAGTGGACACTTTTACTCATACCAGTCACACCATTCATTAGATTGAGGTGTGTTTGATTCCTACACATCACCACTAACTCATGGATCATTTTTCTAAAGTATCAAAAAAATATGCTTTTTTTTCAATTTTTAGTAAGTTAGTTGTGTTTTTTTACATGAATTAATGTCAATATTAAATAACAAGACACATTTGGATTTATACTGGTGACATCCTGCATTGGATTAAGGTGTAGTTGATTCCTACATGTCAAAAATGACTAATATATCATTTTCCTAAAGTATCAAAACAGTCATAAATTATTTCCTTGGTTTTCAATATGTCAATTGTGTTTTTTTACTTGAATTAATGTCAATTTTAAATAACAAGAAACATTTGGAGTCATACCAGTGACACTGTGTGTCAGATTGAGGTTTGGTTGATTCCTACACATCAAAAATGACTAATAGATAATTTTCCTAAATTATCAAAACAACTGGAATTCATTTCCTCAGTTTTTAGTATGTTAGTTGTGTTTTTTTATTAAAATTTTATCTCAAACTAAAAACATGCAATTTGAGTCATATTGGTCATATCATGCATTGGTTTGACGTGAGATTGCTTCATACACATCACAAAGGACTGAAGAATCATTTTACTTGATTTTGAAGACAATCAGAGTGTGTTTTCTTAATTTTCAGTGAGTGACATGTTTTGAGCTAAAATGTCAATTTTAAACTGATAGAGGACACTTTTATTCATACTGGTCACACAGTTCATCGGATTGAAGTGGGTTTGATTCATACACATCACAACAGACTCATGGATCATTTTCCTAAAGTATCAAAACAATCTGAATTCATTTGCTCAATTTTCAGTATATCATTTTTGTTTTTTTACATGAATTAATGTCTTTTTTAAATAACAAGACACATTTGGGGTCATATTGGTGATGTCGTGTTTTGTATTGAGGTGTGTTTTATTGTTAC
Organism: Viscum album; assembly: GCA_963277665.1. Taxonomy (NCBI): domain Eukaryota; kingdom Viridiplantae; phylum Streptophyta; class Magnoliopsida; order Santalales; family Viscaceae; genus Viscum; species Viscum album. The sequence continues at coordinate 1,212,190,814 of OY728138.1, forward strand.
ATGTCACAAATGACTAATAGATAATTTCAATAAATTATAAAAACAATCGGAATGCATTTTCTTAGTTTTCAATATGTCAGTTGTGTTTTTACTAAAATGTCATTTCAAACCAAAAACATGCTATTTGAGTCATAGAGGTCGCATTGTACATCGGTTTGAAACACCTACTTTAAACCTTATGGTAACCAATACACAACATGTAACATTCCATGGAAAACACTAAAAACACATAAATCTCTAAATCCTAATGAAAAATGAATTTTAGTTCTTGGGATAAGGAGAAACCTATGGGAAATAGAGAAGAGGAGAGGGATGGGGGAGATAAAGGAGAAAGAGTGGGAAGAATGATTGAAATGGAAAAATAATTGTTTTATTAAATAATTAAAAATAAAATCACATAACATGAACTTAAGAAATCATTGAATATTATAATTTTCATTTTTCCAAAATAAAACATATCATAATAACATATAAACTATGACTAAAATATCACTACATTGAAACAAACCTTAAGATGATAAATATAAGTGAAAATACAAACCTTTTTACAACACCTTTTTAAAACATTGAAGTGAAAATTATATTTAATTTTTTAAGGGAAATACATTACAATTGAAGACATTATTATAAAAATTTTATAATAAAAATATAATAAATAGACAAAATGGATTTAAAAATGATAATAAAAAATAATTAAAAAATGATTATTTTTAATAGAATCCTTAGTAATTAAAAATGAAAAAATACATAATGTATTCATGAGGAAAGGCCTATATAATGTGGTAAATAAAATACCCATATGTAATGGTATTTTAGATGTGTGAAACAATTAGTTTGTTTGGGGAATGATCTATGACCTATCAAGGGATGAGTAGTGTGGTGATGAAATCCAAGTTTGGAAATTTTTTATGGGTGTTAGATCATTATAATAGTTTGTAATTTTTGTAATGATTAGTTTTGGTTCGTGAAAATCCTATAAATTTGTTGGTCACTAACAATCCCATGAGAGGATGTGGAGAGTCAAAGTGTAAGAGTCATGTCTGGGTAAGTGGATGGGTCCTTGAGTTATTCCATTGGGTTTAGTAATGTGATCAAGTATGGGAGTTGTTGACAATGATTATGAGTTTCAATATTTATATGATAATGAGATATTTTTATGCTTATGTTTTGGTAGTGATAGAATTTATTTGTTCACATTGGGAGTGGTGTGTAGGTGAACCTAACTTGTAGGTAGAGGTGGTTGGTTTTGTGTGTGCACATAAGTGGATGAGTTGCACTGGTAGATGACAGATACTAATGTAAGGGTATCAATTAGAGGAGATCAGGAATGAATCAATGATGTCAACCTATAGAGTGGGGATTGGATTGTTATAGGAACTTGGTGATGGGAGCTTGTATAGGTTTCACTTATTTCATGGGTTGAATCATGTGACAAATCATAATAAAGTTTTATTTTGACATCTACACATGGGAAAGTAAGAAAACATGGTATTATTTGGAAATCATTTGATAAACATATACTATGAATTATTGATTGGATTGAAAGGGTATTAATAAGTAAGGTGGTGACTAACATTTTATTTTTTTGAATTGTGGGCATATTTAAGAAGAATATTGTAATTTGGAGTCTAATGTGTAGGCTCAATGGTCTAAGATGGTCGAGGAACTCCTCTAGAGACACTTCTTAGGAATGATAAGTACTTATAAGGGGAGATTTTAATGGACTCAGACTTTCTAGGAGTGTTATTCCTTATTTTCAGCCTTTATTTTAAGTTATGTTAGTTGTTATATTTTAAAGTGAAATCATTCCCGTAGTTATGTATGTTGATACCCATTTGGTTATCGCCAACACAAGGTGATCAAGAATGGGCTTCAGGCCTTGTACTGAGCCATCTTGGGTGACATGTCATTTTGACCTGTGTTAGGATGTTACATATATTCACTTGAATACTTTTGGGAATGAACATTGTCATCACCATCTAGATCTCGTTCTCTTCTGAAACTAGAGGCTCAAACTTAATCTACTACATTGTGCGATACTTTTTATTATAGATTTTATTTTTTAACCTCAAATTTTTATGTCTCACATAGAAAAAAAATGTTATGTAGAATATCTCATAATTATCCTTTTACTAGAACATGAAAACACAACTTTCTCCATCATAGTGTGCTCACATGGACTCCATGTATGCTTGATTATGGTATGGAAATCACAAAGTAGGTAGAACCACCACGGTATTCCTAAGACACTTCACGAAATGTATAAACCCCCCATGACATGAATAACTCTTACACATTCCCCTCATAGTGTGGCCATTATTACCATTACATGAACAAGTCTTATATATAAATAAAATCATCTATATTCCCATTAAAAAGTTCACGAATATTGATATTACATCTCCAATAGTGTTATCAACTAGTCACCTTCAAAACAACTTCTATCTTAATTCTCATGGGTACCTTTACATGGTGTAAATTATTCCTCATGAAACCAACCATAGAATGATATATATTTATCATAGTTAATTAGGGTGTTAGGATGTTACTTATATCCAATATATAGAATTTCTATAATTTCTTCCCAAAACCATCCAAAAATCCAGCAACCTTCTCTATGATATCGTATTCTCTTTTGGAAGTACCTTACACATTGGTATATTTGACCTTAATGTAACAATATAATGTTCTACAAACTTTTCCACTTCATTTAAAATGTGGACTTCATAATTTTATATATACAATGATTTTTATGCATTTTTCATTTTTCTAGGAACTCTACTCATGCTATAACACTTACACTCATTCCATGGAATTTTCTATAACTTTTCAAATTTATTAAATGAACTCCATCCAACTCAACTGCATAGTCAAAATTCCAGAATTATTCTTTTAAACGTCTTCATCCTCTATTATATAATAACTTCCAAAAAAATTAAATACTTTTTTGATAATAACATTCAGAACAACCATATATCATTCTAGACATATACTTCCAGAGCAACATCTGATAACCTATCATGTGTTGATAATAAATCCAACACCAATAATAAATATATGTTAAATTTTTTTTATCACTATCTATGATTATAAAACATAGTTTTATTACATTTTTTTCCAATAAATCCATCACCAACATGTTACCAATAAATCCAATACTAACCTATATCCAATAAATCCAGTATTAACACATTTCCAATAAATTCAATACCAACAACAACTATCAATTAAATCCTTACATTCTCCCCTTATTAATTATTTGTAAACACTATCATGATTCCTACTCCACATTTAAGGGACCAATAGATTCATGGATTCATCATGATTCCTACTACCCATTTCACAAAAAAATCAATGAAAACACTGATCATTAAAGAAAAATATTGAGTCTTTGATAAATCCTCTACCTTATGAGAACCACAGAGAAAGAGTGGTGCGGTGGAGGAGAGCCACTAGTGGAGGAGAGGTGCGAAAGAGGAGAGATGCATGGCGAATCTCGGTTTGTGATAACAGAGGAGTCAATGGTGGAGGAGTCAGTGGTTGAGGAGGAGGAGGAGGTAGGAAAGGAGGGAGGGGAGGAAAGAGGAGAGGAGCTGGTGGAGACGGCAATGATGGTAGTAGCGACAGTGATCGACTTCTATGAGAGCTTGAGGGGTGCGAGGAAGGAGGAGAAAGTTGTGGTTTATTTATAAAACTCGGTACCACTTTTATCAAAGCTAGATAAAAAATGCTAATAAAAATATGTTTTATCAGCGCTAAAATTGAAATTGTTGGTAAAACATTCCTTTATCAACACTTTTTAGCACTGATAAAAGCCCATCATTATCAGCACGAAAGATGCACTAATAAAAGTACGTTTTATCAACGCTACAATTGAAAACGCTAATAAAAAAAGACTTTATTAGTGCTTTCTTAGCGTTGATAAAGGATGATCTTTATCACTGCTAAAAAAGTGATAATAGATGTATGTTTTATCAATGTTTTTTAATTAGCACTGATAAAACGTACCATTTATTCATAATTATAAAATTTTAACCAATGTATTTAATACTTTTATAATTTTCTAAATATATATAATTAATAAATTGTTTATAATTTAATAATTTAAATTATAATTAAATATATAAATAAATAAATATATTTATTTATTTATTTATTTATTTATGTTTTTTTTGTATAAATTATTATATATATATATATATATATATAATTTTATAATTGAAATTATAATTAAATATATATAAATATAAATTGATATATTATTTTTATTTTAAATTTAATAAGTATTTAAATATATATATATATATATATATATGTTTATGTATGTGAATATATTCATTAAAGACATATATTTACAAATAAATATATTCAAAAGGTATTAATAAATATATATTTATCATTAAAAAATATATTTTTAGTTTTTTAATTATTTAAACATAATTATATTTCATTATTTATATATAATTATAATAATATATAATATATTTTAAAAGTATATAATTATATATAACTAAATATTTATATTTTTAAATACAGTAAATACATTTTTTGTTTATTTAAATATATTTATCATGATTTTACGTATTTATGAGGTGATAAAGGTTTATATATATAGGAAATGAATGAATACACCAAGTATACATAGTACTATAGTATATATGGACAACATTATAGGGTAAACAATAATGAACATATATTCCTGAGAATATTAATGTACGCATCAATTGACACATTCATTTAGAAATATATATTTATTTAAATATACATATATTTAATAAGAATCTGTATGTATAAATATATTATAAAGTATTTATATATAATATTATAATAAATATATAATAAATATATAACTAAAACTAATAAATATAAGTAAGAAATAAACATAATAAACATGCGTTTTTTATTTAATGTATGCATATAAAAATTATTTTTTAATATAATTAAAATATTTTTATATAAAATAATAATGTTTAATATCAAAAAAAATTATCAATGCTATTATTAGAACTGATAAATTCTCATTTTTATCAGTGATTTTTATTAGTGCTGATATGGGGGGGGGGCTTTATGAGTGATAATATTATGGATAATAAAGAGTAGATTTATCTGTGCATTTTTCATGGGCTAATAAAAGTCCCCCTTTTATGAGTGCTAATCAGAAAGCACTGATAAAACCTAACTGATTCCCTTACCCTCATTTGTGGTAGTGTTGGGATAACACTCTTATGATGATTAACAACTGAAACCAAACCTATTGGGGTAGGTCACATCCCTAATGATTGATGATGGGTCCTATTTTGTCAGTATAAAAGGGGAATGTGTATACACATATTGATGTGATTCACCTCTGTGTGTGTGAGGATCCTATAACCTAGAACTATTGTACCTTTTGGAAGATGACCATGTTTCTCATTGTTTGTATTTGAAATATATTTCATTACATGTTACAATATATTTACCATTCCTTATAAATTTATATAAATTATTTTACATAAATTTTTTTTTAATACATTTGTTTAAAGTATTTCCATCATTTGAAATGTAAATAATTATTTGATTGAAATATTCTTTTGAAATTCCATGTATGTTTATTTAAAATTTGAAGCTCTATTTTTTTATTTAAATGTTGGTATCTTATTTTAGAATCCTTGTTGATACCCTACTAGGATTTTAGCTCACACCCTACCCGTGCCTTCGAGTTTTTATAGAATATCTTCTTCCTGGTTTGAGTAAGGGTAAGGCGCCACTTGGAGGTGGTAGTAGTTTTTGATCATTGGTATTGGAGAGTTGTGTCCATTGTGACTTGGGTTGTTATCTTATTTTTCTGATACATTGAGTTATACTTTGGTTTCTTTTTCTTGTTTGACTTCTGGTACACTTCTCCCTATGAAGTTTTTCTTGTATTCATACTGACTTTTTTTCATCATTCTTCTATTTTTTGTGGAAAATTCGTTCTCACTTTCATATTTTATGATGTCTAGTGCTAGTAACCAACCCATGGGGATTGGGAACACCCTTACAGCTATGTTAGGACCATATCAGTTATGATTTTACTAGGGTATCCAGGTCAGTTCATGAAAGTAATATTTCCATGAAGAGTTTTTCTTTACTTTTGAGGTTTCTAATCAAGTTTTTGAACCACACTATGTGGTTTATTCTTACCGTTCACATCTATTACTTTGTGGTAGGTAGTTCTTCACCTTCTTAGGATCACATTACACATGTTTCTATGTTATGATTGACTGTGTTAGCATATTTTATATTCATTATTGATATTTAATCACATGTGGGTGTGTGGGTGTGTTACATGATATCATATGAATTGTTTCAATGACATTTGTTGTGATAGCTAGATTCCATGATGATATTTAATTCACATGTTGATATATGTTGATGTGATATTCTCATGATGCATGTCGTGGATATTTTCCTATTATGCCTTTCCATGTTTTCCTCTAGAGAATTGGTATATTCATAATTGACAGGTGTCCACCATGGTATTATTACTCATTGTAGGGTACATGCATGGTGTGTAGCAATAATGACAACTTAGTATGATAACCTTGTAACCTGGCCTCCACTTGATGCCTTTTTAATACCAAGTGTTACCAAATTCCTTTTGGATTCTTAGTAGGTTACATACACTAGATAGCTTTTGGGTTTTGGGTAGGTTGTCCTCACTTGATGCCTTGTGGATTCCGAGTGACTCACCAACATCCTTGTGGATGGTTTGGACACTTATCGACATACAATACATTTCAGTCATGGAGAAGAAACAATTATGGTCGGTGGTTTTTGGTGGCTTGGTTAGCGCATGACTGCTCGATTTTGGATTGTATGTTTATGATTGTTACATATTGATCATTATTATAGAATATACTATTATACTTGAGTACATTGGGTTTAATATGTATTGGTGGTGTCCTACTCAGTATTGTACTCACACCATTCTCAGGAATTTTGATACACATGTAGATTTCATGAGGGATCCATCCAAGAGAACAGGTCCTATAGTGGACAAGTGATGAGTAGAGTATAGAGCAGGTAGAAATGAAGATAGACTCTTGAGAACCTGCTATTTTTTATTTACCATATCTACTGCTTTGTACACTTAGCAAGCTTTCCACCTTAGGATACAATTTATTATATCACATATATTCCATCATCATTTTTTATTACTCTAATTATTTATTTTAATTATTTTTTATTTATTATGGTGTTATAACTCAATGTGGGGGGTATAGTCTCACCACTACCAGACATAGACCCTCGCTACTAGTCAGCAGCCTCTTGTAAATGGGGAGGTGCACAAGTGGTCATGTGACCTTCTAATGCAGACATGATGGTTCGGGTTAAGATGTTACAAAATGGTCTCAAATGACTAGGACTCACTACCTTTTTTCTTCTCTTTTCCTTGATTTTGGATAGGCCAGATAGAAGATAGGATAGTTGGGAATCGGGTAAGGGATCTCTGAAAGTGTCTATCCATCACTGTATAGTGAACCACCAACTTTCAATAAAATGGGTAATTTATGTTTTGTTGTTACTTTTGATTAAACTAACCTTGGGTGATGAACATGATGTTTATATATGGTTTATGATATTTCATGTGCATTTGTGCATCATTGTTAGTCACATAGGTTCATATTCTATATACATATATACTTGATGTTGTGTTGTATTGTAGTTATTAATTAAATGCATTGATTTGTGTTATTTGTTCGGGATAGTTTCTCCTTGCATGATATATTTTTCACTTTACTATTGTGATATATTTTTTAGCATTAATTAGTTAATATGAGCGTGTTTTTAGGTTAGTATATATATGATGATTTTGAATAACATGTAGTAATGGAAACAATGGTTAGAGCTAGGAGGGGTATGCCTTGGGATAAGGGAAGACTCCGATGAGATCCTTGTTTTATCCCATAGACTAGATATGAGAACCCTATGTGATCCCATAGACTAGTTAGAAGAAATATTTTGTGATCCTGTAGATTGGTTAAAACTTATCCTAAAAAATCTGTTTTATTCAAAGGATTTCCTTCACATTACAAAAGATGTCACCATGATGTAGTTTATGGGACAACATGAGAAGTAGTTTAGAATACTATTGAAAATAAGGATGTTTCTACTTTACCATTGGGCATGTAGGCGAATGTAGTTGACCTTTCTCCCACTCCTACTCTATGGTTTAGGCAGCAAGTCCGCTTCAACCAAAATTCTTTCACGTAGTGTATTTCCTATGCATAGGAGTTCATAAATCTAGTCAAATATTCCCTGACTTTGACTCCAACATTATTCATCCTTCTAGAGAACCAAAGTCCCTTAGTATACAGAATAATAGCTTGAAATATTCATGGGATTCTTTGACCAGTATAGACTCTAATGGATTGGAAAGTAAGTTTGAGATTGATCTCATGCGAAGTGTGCACCCCATTTATATACCCCTGTATTATATGATGCAAACCAAGCTAAAGGATTTCATGGTGAATCTATATGACTTGTAGAAGAAAGGATTTATCATGATAAGTACTTCACCATGGGGTTCACCTATGAACAGTTGCGAGTTATAGAGGATGACATTCCAAATACGATGTTTTGGATAAGATATGGGCGGTATGAGAACTTGGTATTGTTGTTTAGGATAATGAACATGCCAGCAACGTTCATGTACCTCTTAAATAAGATCTTCCATCTATATCTTGACCCATTCATCAAGGATTTCATTGAAAATGTCTTCATATACTCATCAACACCAGAGTTGCATGCTAGGAACCTCAGGATAGTCATGAGTATGCTTAAACCACATCAACTTTATACCTAGTTATCAAAGTGTGACTTTTGGATTCAAGAGGTGAAGTTTCTAGTACGCGTGGTGTATGAGACCAATATATTTTAAGACACCAAGAAATTTTAGGCATTAATGCCTTAAACTCATCCCGAATACATGTTTCAGATTATAATATTTTTCTATTTAGTTGGATATTACCAAAGGTTTATCCAGGACTACTCATGAATATTAGCACCAATGACAACACTGAAAAGAAGGGAGTGGAGTTGTAGTGGTCAAATCAATTTGAAGAGGTGTTCCTTGATCTAAAGATAAGGTTGAAGAAATATCTAGTACTGACACTCCCTAAGCTTGGAATTAGTTATGTAGTGTACTTTTATTCATCAAGTGTTAGTTTAGAAGTGGTGTTGATACAAAGAGATATGGTAATAACATATGGGTCTCGTCAGCTATAACCCCATGAGAGGAACTACCACACACATGAATTCGATCCAATATTTTTGGTCTACACTCTCAATGGTTGGTGACATTATCTTGTTGGTTAGAGATTTCTTGTTTATATGGACCAACAAATCTTCACTGTATCTTTACAAATAGTGACTTGAATCTGGGGTAGTGGGGAGTTTGATATTATTGGATGACCGGAGGATGAATTCTTTTGAGAATCATGTATTTATGACTTGTTCCTTTTTAGAGATCAAATTCTCACATGTACACTAGGTGAATACTGGATAGGAGTTAGACCCAGAGTGTGATGTGATAGGAGAACAACTAGCTGGTGGTGATCTGGTGCCTAGATTGTCTGCAGATGATGATGATGTGATCTCGGTATGTAGGAGAGTAGTAGTTCTAGCTTCCATCTAAGAGGAGATGTTAAGGGATTATCATTCATATATATTTTTAGTACATCATGGAAAAATGAATATGTACCAAGAATATAGATTCTAGTTCTGGTGGATGGGTATGAAGAGGGATATTGTTGGATTTGTCTCCATATGTCTTACTTATCTGAGGGTGAAGGCTGAGCACCCAAGACCTAGTGGTTTTATCCAGACACTCACTATACCCATATTTAGTTGGGATGATATCATGATGGAATTTATTATGGGGTTACCTAGGACCCCATGGAGTCATGATGTAGTATGTATGATTGTCGATTGGATAACGAATTCTGCTCACTTATTATTGATCAAAGAGACTCACTCATTGGAAGATTTGGGAAATCTCAATGTTTGAGATATCGTACACCTATATGGAGTTCCCTTGAGAATTGTTTTAGATAGAGAATCACGTTTTATGTCGTACTTTTGGTAGGTATTGAAAAAATACTTAGGGACTAAGATGAGATATAGCATGGTGTACCATCCTTAGACTAATGAATAGTCCAAGCTGACTATATCTATATTGGAGGATATGATTAGAACTTGCATCCTGGACTTTGTTAGAGCATGGTATTATCATAAAACCTTGATTTATTTCACATACAATAATAGTTACTAGGATTCAATTTAGATGTATCCTTATGAGGCTCTTTATGGGAGGGTTGTCTCTCACCGCTCTGTTGGGTGCCTGAGAAAATTACTTGTATCCAGGTCAGGATCAGGGAATGTGTCCAGCTATAGATGATTAATTTTTTAAGGACAAAATATTAATATGATTAAGCTAGTACTCAAGATGCACATGGGATAGTTTTGGGTCTGACACATGGTCGTTGGACTTATGAAAATTAATTATTTTTAACTCTATTTAAAACAGTTCTAGTGATGGACAAAGGTCAAACCATGGGTAATGACATACAGTGTGTGATTTATGTGTTTGAGCAATTAGAAAAACAATCAAAAAATAATATAAAACAACACAAGATAAAGATGATAATTGGAATGGTAGATGAAAAGTGATAAGTATAACAATTTCTGTGAGTGTGAAAGTGAGTGTAGGAAAGTAGGAAAGACATAAATCGGAAGGCTGGTTTTTTAATGATTTTACATCTTTCATAAAATTGAATAAAAAAACCTAGAACTAATTCAAAGTGGTTAACCCAATTTTTCTTAAATACAACCTGTGATTGAATGTCTCTTAAATATTTTAAATATTATAAGTCACTCGATCGCTGAGTGGGAACAAATTAGTTATCGCTATGTTTAATTAATCAGTTGAACTCAGTGTGATACTCTATCTTGAGATTGATTTACTTTTTAGTGAAATCAAAAAATTGAAGACAATTTTAATTTAAGCATGATCGAGATCATTTTTAACTGATACATTATGTTTTGTATTGGAAGAGAAATAGAGAGAATCATCTAGTTAAGAAAATGCATACACAAAGTAAAATAAATGAATCAATACAAACTATTCCCAAAGAATTGTTTAACTAAAAATCATGATTATATAAAATATATTAAAATATTTAGAAATAGAATAAGCTATGTAGTAAGTAATGAAGAAATAGAAGAAAAGAGATAATAGCTCTTCTCTATCCCACAGCTCTTGCTCGATCCTCAGTAGCTCTCGATCTCTCTCTATCTTTTGTTCTATATTCCTCCTCTTGTGATGATAGTTGTGGTTATGTGTTATTTCCGTGTCTCCTAGTGTTCTTCCCCTTGATCTTTGTCACTTAATATCAATTTACCCGATTCAACCATGCAATTAGAAGAATGTAAAATTACATCCAAAGGATATCACCTAAAATTTGGGGAAGTTGCATTCCCCAATTTCTGTTTTGGTCCATTGGCATCTTGATACAATGATTTAGACCTTACACTACTGCATGTTAGGCCCTTATAGTGCCCGAGATTATTTTGGGCTCGGTGGGTCTTCAAGCTGCAGTGTAGGAGGTCGACTCAGCTGGGCCGTCTTCCTCAATGGCTCGGGAGAGCATGAATTTGGTTGGGGGATGGAATATGCGCCTCGGAAGCAGTCGACTTGGTGGCATGGCTTTGGTGGGTGCGGGACGACACAATGCTCATGACAGTAGAAGGCTTAAGGAGGGTTCTAGTTTTAGATGTCTACTAGCGATTGCAGAGTGTGTGGAAGCAGGGGGAGCAGTGGCATCCTAAAAATTCATAAAATTTATAAATTAAATACAATTAACCTAAAAAATTATATCCACAAGATTTGATCAATGATTCATTCAATTAAAATTTTGATTATGGGAAAAAAATTAATAAAATCAATTCATCTGATAAAGAACATAAAAATAATTCTTCTGAAACATCTTAAATTCAATCAGAAATGAAATTTTCAATAACAAATTTCTTGAGACCAAACATCCATAATTATAAAATAAATTTCATATCCAATTAAAAATAAAATTTTCACAAAATTTTAATTTGAGTAAAAATTATTCAATGGAATTAAATAAAAGGATCAATTTAAATAATAATTTCAAAATTCCTCAATTCACTTCAAAACAAATATTTCCTATGGAACTCAAAAATCATTTTCAACCAAATATATGTACATTTAACCCTAATAATTTTTTCACAAAATGTCAATTCCAGTGCAAAAAACATCATCTATTGAATATTTTCCAATTAGAATAGAAATCCATATCAATTTCTCAATTATTTTACAAAAATGGATGTGGAAAAGCACATAAACACAGACCAAATAAAACTCCCCCACACATAAATGTTTGTTTATACTCAAGAAAATCCACACATGTTCTCTTTGTAAAATAGAAAATGTGATTTTTATAGTCTTCTCAAAATGAAGCATGTTATGATATTAATTTACATATGAGAAAATTATGAGGTGGGTGAGGAATTTCAAACAAATGTCCACAATAAGTCCTGCCTCATATAAGATTGATGATATGATGGATTTATGTGGAAATAAAATCTTTACTAGAGGTACCTTTAATTTCTACTTTCTCTTAGGCTCCAAAAATCAATGTTCATTTTTCACTTTATTGATACTACTCAAATGATATTCATATAAGTCAATTATCTCCTTCTTCATTTGGGTTCAATATTCCCCTAACATTAATGAATTATTTTTTTAAAAGATCTGTTATTTTTAATTTTCCCCATTTAAATGTTTGTGCATGGAACTGTACAAATAACTTATTGAGTTTGACTTTTATTTATTTACAAGAATTCACCCAGTGGAACTGTATCAGAGAACCACATTGGAATCCCAATTACCAATTTTACTCTAGTTTCAAAGTACTTATATTATTATCATTTTATTTCAGTCTCTTAGGTTATTGATTTTCAAAAGTTTATTCAGATAAGGTAGATAAAAAGAAAATAGACAAATACCATGGGTTATTTCCCATGAAACAATGATTTTATAGTCCTCATTTGGACCTATGACAGATTCATCTTTCAAGAAATGAAATGGTAGCCAAGCCCTTTGGCTGCCCTTTAACAAATTATTTGATTTGCTATCCACTGACCAAGAATGGTTTGTTTTCCTCTCCAACTATCTCTACAACTCCATTAATAAGAACTCTCAACATGTTGAAAGGTCCTGACCACTTGGTATATAATTTTCTTGGGAAAAGTTTAAGCCTAGAATTGAATAACAAGACCCTTTGACCAAACCTGAAATCCCTATTCTGAATTATCGATTCATGAAATGATTTATTTTATCTTTATAAATTTCATCATTTTCATATGATTCCCTCATTATTTCCTCTAACTCACTCATCTCTAGTAACCTCCTCTCACCAGAAGACTTGAAGTCAAAGTTTTGGACATTCACTACCTAGAAATACTTTTGATGCAGTTTCACAGGCAACTAGAAAGTCTTTCAAAATTGTAATCTAAATGAGGGAATCCCTATGGGAGTCTTATAAGCGATTCTATAAGACCATAGTTCCTCATCCAACTTCATAGAGAAATCATTTCTTGAGCTAGAAAGTGTCTTATCCAAGGTCTCTTTGAGCTCCCTATTAGAATTTTAAGCTTTCCCACCAGATTATGGGCGGTAGGTGGTACTATTTCCTTTAGAACATCTATAATTCTATATTAAATTATTTAACTTAGGATTATTGAAATGAGTTTAATTTTTTTGTAATGAATTATCTAGGCACTCCAAATCTAGAAAAGATTTTTTCATGATGAATTTCACCACACTAGCAGTAAGAGTTTTGGGAAGATTTGCTACCTCAACACATCTGTACGCATAGTCCAAAACCACTAGAATGTTTTCATTTACATAAGAGGATAGGAATGGTCCCATGAAATCTAATCCCCATAAATCAAAAAAAAACTATACAATTCCTTTTTCTAGAAACTCTTATCTTAAATCTATATTTCCAAGAATTTGGTACTTGTCACAGCCAATCATCAAACTCCTAGCATCCTTGAATACTGTTGTACAGTAGAAACTAACCTTTACAACTTTCTAAGAATTACTTTCCCCTCCATGGTGTCCACCCCAAGGTGATGAATGAACGCTCTCAAGGATGGGTAAAATATCTTCTTCATCTGCGCATCTCCTAAAAATAAAATTAGCACATCTTCTAAAAAGAAGTTGGTTATCCCAAAAGTAATATTACAAATCATATATAAACCGCTTTGGTTTTTTTAAAGGTCATTTTGTGAAATAGGTACATATAAAAATTTATCATAATATTCAAACCAAGAATATTTCTTTACAGTGGAATTTAACATTTAATCATCTGGGAAACTTGTTTTTATCTCCCTTGGTTCCTCAATTTGGGTGTTGGTAATCTTATAAAAATGATTTGTAACCAAATTTCATCACATTTTCATCATTTATTTCCAAATAAAAAACCTATAACTGAAGATTACTCCTCTTGATCCTTGTTTTTGAGTCCTTCTTAGCCAATATATACTTGAGGCCTGAGTGGTCAGTGAAAATGATCATATTAGACCCTATCAAGTACTGTCTAAATTTATCAAGGGAGAAAAAAATAGTATCCAATTCTCTTTAAATGGTGTAATAATTTTTCTAAGCATAATCTAGAAGCTTACTATAATAATAAAAGACATGCAACCTCCTATCCTTCTTCTATCACAGAACAACACCTATAACTAGATAACTATCATCACACATCACTTAAAATGGTAAATTCCAATCCAGTAAAGTGATCAATGGTGAAGTAGTAATTTTCTTATTAAGAAAATTAAAGGACTCTGTGCATTTATCATAAAAAAAAGGTGTGTTCTTAACAAGAAAAGAGCTGAGTGGCCTAGTGATCTTGGAAAAATATTTAATGAACTTTCTATAAATTCCATCATGGTCTAAAAATCTTCTAATCCCCTTAACATTCTTGGGTGGTTAGATATTTTAGATATCCTAAATTTTGGAATTATCAAACTCTAGTCCCTTCTTAGAGACATTTTTACCCAACATAATTCCTTCAGTATCCATTAACTAACACTTTTTCTAATTTAAAATAAGATTTTTATCTTGAAATATTTCTAAAATAGTTTCCACATTTTCTAAGAATTTTTCAAATTCATTTTCCATGACAAAAAAATCATCCATGAACACATCAATAATACTTTAAATCATGTATGATAATATATATATAAAGAATCTCTAAAAAGTGGTTGGAGCTCCACACAAGCCAAAGGTGTAATGTCCAGGATTTTCTATGTAATTTTTTTGAAAATTATATGGGATTATTTCGAGACCAGGCCTTGAGACAACATGTGATTCTGAGGACTGGGGTGACCAGATTAAATGTTCGAACAATTTTTATTTTTATTAAAAATAGCGCTCATATGCGGTTTTAGTAACTTTTACACGAGTGCTCTGGTCTGAAATATGAGGCCACCATTGTGTTCACAGTAGTGGGTTTTGCTAAGGTGGGACCTAACTTCAACCGGAATGGGTTGACTATGGAAAATATTTTTTGGAAGTTTTAAAGAAGAATACAAATAAACTTAAAAAAGTTTATTTTATTTTTATTTTAATGTTTCGTGACGATGCAGTAACAGGGATGTTGTTTCCTTTCATAAAGGAAACATTGTGGAAATGCTAAAAACACATTTCTTCAATTAATAGCTAGTCAGGGATACTGGATCAGACACAATCCTAAATAATTCCCTGGAGGATTTGGAAAAATAAAACACTTTGGAAAATCCTCTTGTTGGTGAGTGATGAACAATAATGAGACAATGGATCGAGATGATTCGTGGGAAGCTCTCTGACAATTGCGAAAATTCTTAACAGATTGATCCACACTCCATGTAGTGGGTTTATTTTCGTTGTGATTCATTTCCTTGTTCGTGTTTCTAATAAAGAATGAGGACCAACCCATGAACAGGTTGATCTATAGTTTGATCATTCCTATGGGATGGTTAAAAATGAAATATTAAAGGGCGTTAATCTCATTAAATATTCTCTTTCTCCCATTTCATATTTATGCTGACATGAATGGACCAAGTCTGACATGAACAAGGACAAGGTCCATTCTAAGGGTGTTCTTGTACTTATCTCACATCCTCATTCTTCATTGGCAGAACCTCATGGTCGTGGCGTGTATTGATTGGTGGTTCCAAATGTTGTTGGAGCCCTTGAGTGATGGTGGTAAAAATTATAGCTCTTGGTGATGAAGAACATGACCTGAGGGTTGTAAGAGTGCTTACATTTCAAAAAATAGAACATCTGAGTGTGACTGATGACAAGAAGAAGGATGGCCACTGACGGTGGCCCATAGTGGTGCGACCACCCACTAGCAGACGGCTACTGTCTTAATGACCAATGGCGAAGGACCTCACGACTTAGTGGCCGCAGGTGGCAGACGGGGCTGTCGACTCGATGGTTGGAGGTGAGCTTTGACTGGACCCGACAAAGGGCCACAGTCTAGTGAGATTGTGGTGGGACCCCGCAATAACCATCGCGGGTTAGTTCACACAGTGTCCAACCACTTTGAATTCATTGGTCGACTCATTGACCAGGAGGGGATGCGACACTCACCGCCTCCTAGGAGAACAAACCGGCCCGCTTCAGCAGGTTGGGCTGGAGCCAGTAGATTGGATCAGAAGTGATTCGGGCCCAGCTAAGGCGAGATGGACCCATTGGTTTGGGTCAACCCGACAAGCTGGGTTAGGTGGGACCCAGTTCTGGTGCAGTCGGTCCGATAGGGTCAGACCATACCCAGACCTCACCGGACCCTTTTTACAAAAAATCCCATACCTCTCAAACCATGTGTCCATTTGACAAGATATTTGTGGTTTTGGGGCCCTCATGATGATGTGGTACTTTTGAAATAATCTAAGAGAGTTTTTTGGAATTTAGCATACAAACACTTGGCTCGAGGAGTAGGTTCTCTCAGAAAAAGCATGCTATGGATGGAATCCTACAGCTGGCTGCAACCTAGAAGCTATGTGATTACCCAAACAGCATGGATTACCTAGAATTAATTTCATACCAAGACTATGTGTCTTATCTAGACTTTGTGTCTTACAAAGACTGATTCGGTACTCATATTTCCCACCAGGGTGTGGTTCCCCAAGTCTATGATGACACTATGTGTGTTACCAACACTCTGTGTGTTATCTACACTCTGTGTGTTACCTACACTACGTGTGTTACCGACACTCTATATGTTACCCACAATACATGTATTACCAATTATACATGTGTTATTACTTGACGGTACTTTGGATTCTGACAACAATCTTGTTTACATACCATATACCTATACTTGGTGTGACCTGACTCTAGTGACTCTCTTGACTGTACCTCTTAGACGATACACTTTGTGTACCTCTTTGGTAGTCTACTTGGTGTATTTCTTAGTGATCTCTTTCATGCTATACTTCGTGTGATTCCATGTGGTTTTCTATGTTTAATTCCTTTGTGGTTTGGGTTCCCTACTAACTATTGTGTTACTCACCCCTGTGCGGGCTTCACCCGAACGTGTCATGTCTTGTGCATACGATCGGTAGCTTTGACAGAGTCCATGGTGGGATGGAGATAGGTGGTGGTTTAGGGAGGTCCAAAAGATGTGTTATGATTGAGTGATGTTCAGAAAACTTACTATACCTACCCTTTAAGTAGGGTTTTCTACATATGAGATCTCGGATCTTGTAATTTTCTGTTTTAGTTAGGCTTGTATTCTTGCCCATTTACTTTTCAATTTTGTATTATTACTCAGTGGTTATCTTAGTGGCATGCTTATCTATTTACTCAGTGTTTTCAGTTAAGAAATTTTCTTGGATAGGTGTGATTGTGTATAGGTGCTTAGGAAAATGCCTCCCCTTTGTGGGAACCACCAATTCGACACTAGTCTCCATCCCCTAGTTTATGGGAGGCGGGCTTGGGATAGTCACAACATGATCCCTGAGAAACGGGTCATGACAGAGTGGTATCAGAGGGTGGTCAGTTTTACTCTTCTTTTGGGGCAACAATTTTAAGTGTTTCCTGTTCAGCTCTCTGGCTAGGGAACCTAGTGTTGGTGCAGTGTCCGACGTATCCATACACCATGACCTTGAATTATGCTTTTTGACTCGGTTTATGAAAATTCATGGTTCATGCATCATATAGGAATAAAGTGTGTTCTCTTGTCCTTCTTGAGTCAGAGTCGGATCACCAGGTATACTCTATTGACCATGGTACATCTTGTTATATTTCAGGTTGCTTCCACATAAGTGGTTCGCCAGAATTTTGGAGCATGACCAGAAGGATGGTCCACCAAGGGATGAGGCATCAGTGTAGGGACTATTTCCAAAGATATCACCTACAGGTGGTGTACCAGTGATAACACCACCAGGAGAGAAATAGTTCCTACCGACATTACCGATAGAGGATTCACATATTCTTAGTGTATTTCATGAGTTCCAGAGGTAGTGACCTCCAAGGTTATAAGGTGAGACGGATCCTCAGGTAGCTGAGGACTGGTTGGAGGTGGTTACACGATTCTTCTACTTACTGAGGACACCTACCGATTAGATAGAAGTCCCAACTACGATCCTTATTCTGGGATCAGTGGGGAGATGGTGGAGCCAGATGACTCAGACGCTTGACGAGGCGACACTATGTTGGACAAAATTTTTGCACCTCTTCAGGGAGGAGTTCTTTACAGCGACATTACGCTCTATGAATATACAAGAGCTACTACACCTGTAGTAGGGAAGCCAGTTAGTAGCAGAGTACTCAGTGAGATTCATTGATATTTCTCACTACTCAGCCGACATGGTGCAGGACCTATTATTTAGGGCTCGTTCCTTCGATAAGGGAATAAGATAAGAGATATGGGAATCAATGATATGACTTATCATCTCTGCACATGCTGGGGTGTTGTAGAGATCTCTACTGGAAGAGATATTTCTTACGAAGTAGGTACTAGTGGTGGGAGCTACCACTGGGCATTAGGAACAAGTGTAGAAAACATTTTTTATGGAGGTTGTTTTTTATTTTTTACGTCGTCTTTTGGCCTAAGTTATTACCTAAGATGTTATAAATATGGTTTTTATGGTGGTTATTTTGAAACTAATGTAAAAAAACAATAATGTGAAGGGTTTTTCACATCGGTTCATCAACAAAATGACGTGGAAAACTCTTCAGATTCATGATTTATTATGGTGGTTTTAAAATAACCGACGTGGTATCTACTTTTTCACGTCTGTTATAGAATAACCAACATAATAAATAGCACCTCCAAAGAGTTTATCATGCCGGTTATGTTCATAACTGACGTCATAAATATGCCTGCCCATGGTTTTTTACGTCGGTTAAATGATAACAGATGTAAAAACATATATACTATGTTGTTTATTTAATAAATGACATAAAAAACCTATTTCATTCCATTTTTAGGTCGGTTATCAAATAACCGATGTAAAAACTTATTTTCGCTCCATTTATTATGTCGGTTATGAAATAACCAACGTAAAAACCCATTCCCATGAATTTGTTACGTCATTTTCCAAATAACTGATGTTAAAAAAAATAAACTTTCATTTTTTACGTCGTTTATAAAATAACTAACACAAAAACCAATTTTTTTTAAAAAAACCATTCAACCACAACTATGCCCTGCATAAGAAAACCTGAAACAGACCAAAAACAGAATAAAACGAGACCATAACTAGACCAAAACTATCCAACCCCAATGGACACTCCCCACACCCCTAGATAGGACCCCGCCCTCCTTGACTGCCCCCACCCCACTGGAAAACCCTCCCACACCCCTAGAACCCCCCAAACCACTAGACACCCCACACCCCCAGATACCCCCTAGATAGCCCCCACCCCTCCTAGGCCGCCCCCACTCCCCTGGACAACCCTCCCACCCTCCTAAACACCCTCCCATCCCCCATGGACACCCTGAACACCCCCACCCCACAAGATATCCCTCCCACACCCCTGGAATCCCCCACCCCACTGGACACCCCCCACACCCTTGGACACCCCATGTACATCCCCCCACCCCTCCTGAAGAACCCCCCACCCTCCTGGACACCCCAGACACCCCACCCCACTGGACAACCCTTCCACACCCCTGGAAACCCCCCACCCCACTGGACACCCCCACACCCCTGGATACCCCTGGAAAGCCCCCACCCCTCTTAGAGAGGCCCCACTCCCCTAAATAGCCCTCCCACCCTCCTGGACACCCTTCCACCCCCATGGACACCCCGGACACCACCACCCCACTGGACAACCCTCCCCCACCCCTGGAATCCCCTACCCCATTGGACACCTCCACTCACCCCTGAACACCCCTGGATAGCCCCCACCACATGGATAGCCCCCACCCTCTTGGACACCCTCCCACCCCCATGGACACCCTCCCATCCCCATGGACACCCTGGACACCCCTTACCCCACTAGACAGCCCTCCCACACCCCTGGAAACCCCCCACCCCACTGTACACCCCCACCCTTGGACACCCCCTAGACATCCCCCACCCTGATGGATAGCCCCCAACCTCTTGGAAACCCTCCCACCCCCATGGACACCCTGAACACCCCCACCCCACTGGACACCCCTCCCACACCGCTGGAAACCCTCCTCCCCACTGGACACCCCGCACACCCCTAGATACCCCTGGACAACCCCCACCCTCCTTGATATTCCCCACTCCCCTGGATAGCCTTCCCACCATCATGGACACCCCCCACCCCTGTGGACACCCTATACACCCCCACCCCAATAGATATCCCTCCCACACCCCTGAAAACCTCCCCACCCCACTGGTCACCCCCACACCCCTGGACACCGTCTGGACATCCCCCGACCCTCCTGGAGAGCCCCCAACCCTTCTGGACACCCTCCCACCCCCATGGACACCTTAGACACCCCCACCCAACTAGAAAACCCTCCCACACCCCTGGAACCCCCACCCCACTGGACACCCCCCACACCCCTAGATACCTCCTGGACAACCCCCACCACTCCTGGACAACCCCCACTCCCCTAGACAGCCCTCCCACCCTCTTGGACACCCTCCCACCCCCATGGACACCCTGGAAACCCCCACCACACTGGACAACCCACCCACAATCTTGGAAACCCCCCACCCACTGGAAACCACCCCATACCCCTGGACACCCCCTTGACAGCCCCAACCCCCTGGATATCCCCCACCCTACTGGACACCCTCCCACCCGCATGGACACCCTCCCAACCCCATGGACACCCTGGACACCCACCCCACTAGACAACCCTCCCACACCCCTGAACCCCCCCCCCAAGTCTATTGGACACCCCAACCCCTAGACACCCCCTCGATAGACAACCCACCCTCTTGGATATCCCCACCCTCCTAAACAGCCCCCACTCCCTTGGATAGCCCTCCCACCCTCCTGGACACCCTCCCACCCCCATGGTCACCCTGGACACCCCCTCCCCACTAGACAGCCCTCCCACACCCCTAGGAACCCCCACCCCACTGGACACCCCCCACACCCCTGGACACCCTCCCCCCCCCCCCCACGACCAGAATCCATACTAGAAAAACCATCATAACTTGACCAAAACAAGAAGTAAACCAAAATTAAATATTAACATTTATAACATTCAAAACTTACAATTTCAACTAAAAAACCAATATCCAACCTAAAAGACTACCAAATACACAATTATAATGACAATATTCAAAATTAAATTTTACACTACAAACAAACTAAAATCCAATCAACCTGTAAAATAATTCAACTATTCCACTTATAAGTGTTTGAAATCTTGAGAAGTATAGGGTTGAGGTTCATCAAATAGCTTCAAAGTAAAAGGATAGTAGTTAACATATATAATTAATAAATCAAATGAAATATTATGGAAAAGTTTAAAAAGAAATCTTACCAGGTCAAAGTGTACAAGTTTTCCAGTTGTAATTATTTCATACATAAATCTTAACATATAATATATGTATTCAACGATGCCTTGTTGTTCCTGATAGTTCATTTTAAATGAGTATAAATTCAAAATATTATTTTTATGTAAAACATCAAAAAGTACAAAATATAAATGGATATTTACCTTTACTTTTACATATTTGGTCTTGAAACTCCTTTACTCTGTGTTTTTTCAAAAGTAGACCCATCCCTTATTAGAAAATAATAAAAATGGGATAAATTTAAAATGAATTATAATATATAAAACTATTAAGAAATTGAAACTTACTTTTCCAACATATTCTTAAAACTGTCCCACACATCTCCATGGACAAAGAATATAAAATAAAGTGTTTTCTCCCTTGAAAAAAAACCTAACATTCAATGATCACTGATAAAAGAAAATTTTAGGTTAGTGGTTTTTTATGATAAAAGATAATGAACTCTTTGCCAGAGATATGTTTCATACCACTCACATAAAGGAAACATCCAATACTGTGTGATTATATTCAGTTCAAATCTTTCAACAATATAAAGCATTATTTGTTCCTCATCCAATGCATGTGCTTCATGGGAAATCAAATGAGGGTCTATGAATCTTTATACATCGGTCCAATCATTCTTCTCACACATGTTATAAAGATACCTAATACAAAACATACATAAGTATACATTTTTAATAAATATAACGCATGGAAAAGGTGTTAATACTTACATGGAAAAAAATTTCACCACATTGATGCCCAACTTATCTTTAGTAACAAGCTCCATGATATCATTTTTTAGAATCCCCACATTTATTGCACATCCACAAACATGATATTCCATTGAAAACTGATAATGATCTACCAAAATGTTTGAATATCTTGACAATCTGTCAAGACTACTAGAATCTGTATCTGATGTCAGATCCATTTGTCTTTGTTGTCATCTATATAGTATTTCATTACCTCTGAAGTATTCATGTAAAAATAAATATAAAAATATATTATCTTTTAAATGTTAAAACAACTTTAATAAAAAAAATATAAGATATAACATACATACCTCTATGGTAATGAGTCGCAGATGTCTGGATGGCCAAATTAAAAAATGGTCGATACTATGTCCAACTATCATCACCTCATATGTAGGTAATGGTACTCGAGCTGATCTATCTATAATATTTTGTACAGTAACCCTATGATGCTCTACCTCTAAATATTGATGATGAACTTTATCCCCTATACAATATACCAGCCCATATGCAACTATATGATGTTGAAGATCATCAACATGGAATAAGTAGGAAGCTGCAACGGAGGAGTAGGATAAAAAATGGGTTCCGTAGGTTGAGGTGGGGGAGTGGGAGCTAGAGGTAGAAGATAAATAATGGGGTCTTCAAGGGGAGGTAGAGGAGTGGGAGCTACAATATTAAATTGTCTTTTCATGTCTGAAAACATAGACTGTACCAACGCTGTAATATTTTCCTCCATTTTCGCATTAATATTTTGAACTTCGGCCTCAAAGGATTTTATTTTTTTATAAACACCCTCAATGAAATAATTTGAATAACATGGAAACACTTTTCTTACTGATACACTCGTCGGATATCCTCATACGCGACCAGGATGTTCGGGCTTTCCAAATGATACAGATAAAACATCATTGCCTCCCAGCTGTTGTAAATGCCTCCTGTGAGCTCTGCTCCTCAAGAGAATCCTGTATTAATTAATTGAAAATTTCTGTAATGATTTAAATTATGTAAATAGTATAATTAACTTAAATATATAAAATAAATATCTTACATTCCTCTCAGCTATGATTCTCGAATATTCCGAAAGATATTGACCCTTTTTGCCCATCTGAGCTCTCTTCCATTTTCCATATCTGATGGAGGGGATGGAGGGGAAACCTTTCAAGAGAATGAAGACTCAGATCTCAATTTTTTTAATTTTTCTGCCATCATTTGTTCTTCCAATAATGTATACCCTCCCCGAGATAATCAATGAGGGTATACATTTTTAGATTGGATCTCCTGATGATATGTCTGTATTTTCTATAAATTAAGAATATGAAATCATTAAAAAAACATTAATAAGATCATTTATATAATAAAGCTTATAAAAGTTTATATTTCCCTTATTAAAAATGATTATTTTCTTATACTTTCAACAAACTGTGTCCATGTCTCTTCATATATGAAAGGATATATATGACATGGATTTCCATGAATCCTAGGACCAAAAATGAAATCAGATGTGAGGGTTGATTTGAAATCCCTCCATCTCCTAGCATCCATCGATAATCATTTCTTCCTAACTTCTCCAGTGTCAAGAATATCAAATTCCATCTGATAAAGAAGTGGTAAAACATATTATACTAGAAACATTCAAAGAATAGTCAAACAATAGCAAAAAAATCTTACCAAAATCATATCCCAAAACTGAGATATTATCTCTTTGTCCACACTTCTCCAATCATCATACAAAATTCTTACATTTCTCTTACCTTGATTTGATACAAAACTCTTAAAATCTTTTGAATTTGGACCTCTTGGATTATCATTCTCATCAAACTCAACGAGTATCCTTTGGTCCTGTGTACAGGAAAGTGATAATTTTGGTAAACGTGTGCACCCACGTTTACCAACTCTTGAACTCTTCTATGTTGTTATGGGAGCACATGAAGAAGATTGGGGAACATCAAGAGGAGCATGTAAATGTTTTTCCCCAGAGGTATGATCATTATGCTCATCTCCAGAATCATGTGGCTGATCAACTGATTGATCTATCATTATTTTTCAAATAAAAAAAACAATCATTTATTCACAAATATAAAAATTAAAATACTACAATACTAACGTAAACAGAAAATGGAAAATTGAACTAAGTTACATAATAGTAAACATGGATAATATGGTAAGAATGTTAAATAATGGTAAACATGGTAAACTATGGTAAACATGGTATTGTAACTGTCATTCAACAAAATCAATAAATATAAAAGTTACGTAAAGGTAACCTCTGGTAAACTATTGTAAACATGGTAAAAATGGTAAACATGGTAAACATGGTAAACATGGTAGACATGGTAAACATGGTAAACATGGAAAACATGGTACACATGGTAAACATGGTAAACATGGTAAAGTAATTGTCATTCAACAAAAATAATAGGAATATAATTTACGTAATGGTAAACATGATAAAACAAATTAACAAAAATAAATTGAACAAAAACTTCTACTTATTTGTTTTAATACGCGTTTTAATAAAGAAAAAAAATTACCATATCTGACATTTTATGAAAATAATAAATGTAAACAAGAAATAAACATATGTTACCTGTAATATTAGGAATATACAAATGGATTTCACTCCCAAATTCATTTTTCATGGTCATTCCTTATGGCACAAACTATGTCTTCAACATGCTCATCATTATGTTTTGCTAATCTTTCCATGGAAGTAGGGATCTCACATAAATCAGTATTGTCATCAAGTTGATCCTCACCAACATATTCCGTTTTCCATTGTCAAACAATAGACCACTACATATCTAATTGATCAACTACATGGAAAATCAATTTTTCATGTGTTTCCATTATAAAATAATCTGATGTTTCTTCCAATATATTCATATTAACCACTGTCATTCCAAATTCATCCTGTCTGACACTATTGTTACAGATAAACCATTTGCAGTTAAAAAAAGAACTTTAATTTTAAATTAATAAACCTCCCATATTTCTTAAATGACTCCATAATATTCAGTTGATGTAGAAATTGGGTTTTTGTCTTTAGAAATCGAAAAATTCACAGCTTCTGCAAGCACCAATACACCACTATTCTGAACTGCACTTTTGTTGTCCTAAGCTTTAGTATGAAATGTATAGCCATTAATGTCATAACCGGACCATGTTATCAAATTTAAAAACGAACCAACCACAAACCATATTAATGTCTCTGATACATATGATCTACCAAGAAAGGTCTTTTTAAACCATGACAAAAAAAATTTGTTGTTCTCATTAAAAATCCACATTTCCTTCTTATTTGGATGACTTTGTTTCAACTCATTAATATAAAATGTGATATACGGTTGAACATCAACTATGTTATTCCAGATTTATAATTCTAACTTATTCATTTGTTCAGCTGACAACGATTTGACTTTCAAGCCACGAACCCCCCTTCCCTCATTATTAACTCGTTCATGGTGAGATAGAGGCAAACCTATGTGCTCCTCCGCAGCCAAGTAGCTCATAAAAAACTCAATAACCTCCTCAGAAATATACTTTGCAATAAAGGAGGCTTCAGGTCGATATGAATTCTTAACATACCCCTTAAATATTTTCATATACCTTTCAAAAGGATACATCCAACGAAGATATATAGGTCTACAAAACTTTATTTCTCGAACCAGATAAATCATTAAATGTGAAATTATATCAAAAAAAGATAGAGGAAAATAAATTTCCAATTATCAAAGTATATAAATTGAATCATTTTCCAAAATGTAAAAAGCATTCACATCAATCACCTTATTAAAAATTGAATTATAAAAAAATACACAACTTTATTATAGTATTTCTGACAAGGATGGGAAATATTCCACGCAATGAAACTGGTAGAAGTTGTTTCATCATGACATGACAATCATGAGAATTCATACCTATCAACTTCAAATCCTTCAAAGAGACAAAAGTTTTTACATTTTAAGAATAACCTTGAGGCGCTTTAATATCTTGAATACACTGAAAAAGGATAATTTTGAACCTATTGGATAATGTATAAAAATCCGGGGAAGAAATGTTCGTATTCCCTTAGGAGTGGGAGCTAACTCCAAACGTATTCCCATTGATAGTATGTCGAATCTTTCATTCAACCCATCTTTTTTCCTTTCCTTTAATATCTAGAAATGTTATAATCAAACTATCATAGATATTCTTCTCCACAAGCATGACATCAATATTATGTTTCACTTCATGATATCTCCAATATGGTAGGTCAAAAAATACTGACCATTTCTTCCAAATATGTCTATCATTACCAGATTTCTGTGTCTTCCCCAATGTCATGTCAATGTTTTCCACCCTCTCAAAATACTCATCAGGGGATAATGGTTTTTGAGCAATATAAAATTATTGTGAGCCATTGAATTCCTCTTTTAGTCTTCTATAAGTGTGACCCATAGGCAAAAACTTTCGATGACCCATGTACACTATTTTCTTCTCATGATGTAATTGACAATATAAAGTCTGTTGTTCACAAATTGGACATGCTTTATTCCCATTAACACTGTATCCAGACAAATTTCCATATGCTGGGAAGTCATTTATAGTGAACATAAGCACTGCATGTATTTGAAAATATTCCATTTTATAAGAATCATACACCCTAATACCATCCTCCCATAAAAGTTTCAAATCATCAATCAATGGTGATGTGAAAACATCAATATCATTTTCAGGTTGATTCAGACCAGAGATCATTATACTCAAAATGACATATTTTCACTTTATACAAACTTTAGGAGAGTGGTTTTTAATTACCAATAAAATAGGCCATGAAATATGTGTGCTACTAAGGGTTCGGTATGGATTCATTCCATCTGTGCACAACCCTAGTCTGAGATTTCAAATTTCATTTCCAAACAAAGGATACTACTCATCAATTTTCTTCCATTGTGGACAATCAGCTGGATGGCATATTTTTCCATCACATATCTACTCATCAGCATGCCATCTTAACCTTTTTGCATCATGTGAATTAGAAAATAAAAGTTTCAAACAATGAATTATAGGAAGATACCAAAATACCTTGGAAGGGATATTTGTAATCTATACACCAGCCTGTGATTTTTCTTTCAATTTATACTCTGATGTCCCACATTTAGGAAACTCTGACAGAAATTCATATTCCTTCCTACATATCATATAGTAATTCGGATAGACATGTATTTTCTTGTATCCTAATCCCATCGGGCATAATATTTTTTTGGCCTTATAATGTGAATCTGGAAGATCGTTGTCTTTTCGAAGAATGTCTTTCAACAATTGTAGCAGCTCTGTAATGATTCTATCAATCCATCCATGTTTTTCCTTCAAGTTAATCAATATTAACACCGCTTAAAAATCGTAAAATTCATACAACCAAGATACAATGGTTTTTCAGCATCACCATATAGATGCACAACTGTTAGTTCTATCTCTATTTGTTGTGATGCAATATCATAGATCATTTCTTCAATTCCATTGGAGTTACCATCTTGCAAATCATCATCATTAGTAGATCTGACATTCTGTCTATTTTCATAATGAAAACCCCAATGGATGTAACTCAGATTAAAACCATGACAAATAAGATGATCTTTGATCTCTCTAATTTTCAAATTCTTGATATTCAAACATTTCCGGCATGGACAGAAAAAAATATCACTGCTTGGAACATTTCATTTAGCAAATTCCAAAAAGGCATTAACACCTTCCTCATATTCATTACTCATTTGATGTTACATAACCCAACTTCAAATCATTTTTTGCAATTACAAATATCAAAATTATACATCTTGTTAATATAAGACAAATATATATTTATATGAAAAATATCATAATTTGAATGTAAAAAAATTTTGAAATATAAAACAAATCTATGCGTATTTAAAAAAATATCCATGAAAATTATTTTAAAAATAAAATATAGTTAGATATAACAGTTTTAAATTCATTTTGGATCCTTTCTTCTTAAGGTACCCAAATAATATATCCTGATGCAATAGGTTACCAAATTCAACCTTTTGTAAAAAAGAAATATGAAGTGTAAATATTAAAATATGTATACATTCACTACTGAAAATTACAGAGATCCCAACGATTTGAAACCATTGAGATAACCCCTAAAACCATTGGGATAGAATAACCCAACAGTTTCACACATCGTTGGCATGATGGTCATTGCAATAGCCATATACCAATGATTCTACAGGAACAGTTGGTATAGACTACCTGAAGTTAAAATATTCCAACGATTTTAATGAAACCGTTGGGATATATATATACCAAGGGAGTGTCTAAGGGGGTAGGGGATATCCAGGGGGTGGGGGGGGGCTATCAAAGAGGGTAAGTACTATCCACAGGTGTAAGGTCTATCTAGGGTGTCTGAGGGGGTAGGGGGTGTCCAGGGGTTAGGGGACGTCCCTGTGCATTTCATTTTAATAAAAGAGTCATTTTCTGCTAGTTTGAAATATAGGAAAATAAACATAGTTTTTCTAAAAATAATCCTCATGAAAACATTTAAAACCAAACATTCAATTTTACCAAAGAGACACACCACAGTTAGGAAGCATAATCAATAAGGACAGAATGAGGGAAATGGGTAAGTAATATTCAAGTAACGATACCAGATGAGGCACCTAGATTATCCTCCACGAATAAACAAGTGTCAGAGAACATGGTAATACCTAGGAATATTAGGGGAACATCTAGAACATATTTTAACCTATTACATCTTTTTGTCATGCCTGATGTAATAAAACAGCCCTAACGCATGAGGGGAACCATACCCAAAGTAGAGAGTGTTTATACTAAGGGTCAATTAGCCAGATCATAATCTTAAACTAATGCAGCAAGCATTCTCAAATAATCCACTACCAATTCTAGGTTACCATGTTATGTCTAAAATGGGGGTGATCTGGGGAGATCAAACAATCAATAGGGGAAATTTTAAAAAATACATTTTTTAAAGAACTTGGGCATCACGCACGGTTAGGCAGCACCCCTGGACACCCCCACCCCCTAGATACCCCATTCACCCTTGGACAACCCACTCATCCTATGAAAACCACCCCATCCCCCCAGACACCCCCACTTCCTCTAGACACAACCCCCACTACCTACCCACTTGGACACCCCCTGGACACCCCCACCCCTAGAAAACCCCCTCACCCCCCTCGACACCACTGCCACCCCTGGACACCCCTACCCCATTAGAAATCCCCCTCACCCCCTGGACACCACCCCCACCCCCTACCGCATTAGACACCCCCTGGACACCCCCACACCACCTGGACACCCCCACCCCCTAAACAGCCCCATCACCCCCTGGACACCACCCCACCCCTGGACACCCCAACCCCCTTGGAAAGAACCTTCAACCCCAGGACACCACCCCCACCCCCTTGGACACCATCTAGATACCACAACACTCTTGGAAAGCCCCCCACCCTCTAGACAGCCCCCAACCCCTCTGGATAACCCCCCACTCCCCTGGATGCCCCCACCCCCTGGACACCTCGCACCCCCACTGGACAGCCCATTCACCACCCTGGACACCACCCCCACCCCCTGGACACCCCCACCCCCTAGACACCAGCCCCACCCCTACCCCTTGGACACTCCCTAGACAACCCCACCCCCTGGACATCCCCCTCACCCCCTTTACACCACCCCCACCCCTTGAACACCCCTACCCCATTGAAAAGCCCCCTCACCCCCTGGACACCACCCCCACCCCCTTGGACACCGCCTGGAAACCACCACCCCTCTGGATAGCCCCCACCCCTGGACAACCCACAACCCTCTGAACTGACCCCAACCCTTGGACAACCCACTTTCCCTCTAGACAGCCGCCATGGACACCCCCACCCCCTCGACACCCCTACCCCCTTGGACAGCCCCCCCCCCCCCCTGAAACCCCTAGACCCCCTACCCCCTTGGACATCCCCCTCATCCCCCTGGACCCCACCCCACCCCCTTGTACAGCCCTCACCCCTCTGGATAGCCCCCCTGGACAGAAACCCAACCCTCTAGACAACCCCCAACCCCCAGACAACCCCCATCCTTCTGGATACCCCCTCCCCCTCCATGGACACCCCCACCCTCTGGACACCCCTACCCCCTTGGACAGCCCACTCACCCACTGGACACCCCCCACACCCCTGGACACCCCTACCCCCTTGGATAGCCCCCTCACCCCCCTGGACACCCCCACCCCCTTTGACACCCCAACCCCTTTGGAAACCCCTGCCCCTGGACACCACCCCCACCCCCTTTGACACCACCACTCCACTAGACAGGCCCCCAACCCCCTAGACACCCCAACCACATGCGCCCCCCCCCCCTTGGAAACCCTCTGTATGCGCACACACACATGATATAACACATAAAAATTGTAAAATTGCATGATATAACTTCCATAGGTTTATTTTACCAGAAAAGAATTTATAATGGTATAAATGAACACTATGAAACATACCATGATAGCAATAACAAAGAAAAATAACATCTCAAAAAATTAGTTTAGGGAATCATAGAAAGTAAAAACTAAAACCGAGCCATGTGAGGATTACTTGAGTGTTTCTAGTCAACCTGATAGATTTGATGATAATAAATATGAATAATGATGTTGGAAAAACAAGGCTGGAGGGAACAACTTTGAAGAATATTTTCTAGGTTTTCCACATGAGAGAGACGAGTCATAGGTCTCCCGATCCATGAAAGCAGAATGACTGAATACGGTGTGAGATAAGTCATTTAAAAGAATTATCACGTCATTTATTTCATAACTGACCTGGTAAACTATTTTTTTTAATTTATAACGTTGGTTATTTAATAACTGACATAGAAAAAAAATTATCACGTCGGTTATAAAATAACTTACGTGATAAATGTTTCTTTATCACGTCCGTTATTTTGGTAACCGATGTGATAAATTGCCGAGATTAGATTTATCACGTCGGTTATTTTATAACTTACTTGATGAAGCACCGATATCAGATATATCACGTCGGTTATAAAATAACTGACATCATAAAGCTAATCTCAGCTTTTATTACATTGGTTATAAAATAACTGACATGATAAATCAATTTTTACAGCTTTTCATGTCTGTTATATAGAACCGATGTGTTAAACGTTTTTTCCACTAGTGAGGTAGCTTGGTCTTTGACAGTAGGTAACTGACAACTGGAGAAGTGGTCCAAGATGACCAGATAGTCTATGGGTGACCCCAGGATATATAATCAGTGGTTTGGGGCTCCCAAGGTAGAGCTATTCAGCTTAAGGATGGACTATACTACTCGTGAGACAGTCGGGGGAATCTGGCTAGAGGTTGTCTGACCAACTGTACGACCAATCAAGAGACGAACGATAGACTATTGAGGTATCGGAGGATGCAGGAATAGGGTGGTCCTATAGGAAGTGGACTTGGTAGAGGAGTGGTATGAGTACCATGAGGTGGATGTAGGTTCGAGTCACTACCACCACCACCCCTAGGTGGTCCACCCCCGATCTCAGGGAGATGGTGGAAAGGGGAGAGACCAACTCTTGGAGATAAAGTCTTCTAATCCTGAGACTCCCAGAATGATTAGAGGTATGATCTATGTATTTTCCACCCTAGATGATGTTTTTATAGACATGGGTGTCAGTCACACTTTTCTCACCACAAAACTAGTTCAAGATAAGGAGATTTATGTGGAATTGTTGACTCAATCCCTACGCATAGAGATTCTTACAGGAGGGAATTCAATGATCACGCATTGGTGCTGACAGTGAGCCCTTACTCTTGGGGATGGGAGTTTCGGTTGGGATCTCTTGGTGCCAGTGTCAAGGCATTACGACATCATTCTGTGTATGAACTGGTTATCCATATTTCAGGCCATGATTGACTATTTTAGGAACATAGTGCGGTGTGTCCACAGAGATGGGACCATTTTTTCCTTTGTTAGCGAAATGGAGACACAAGTAGCATAGAATAGACTTACATATAGGGGGGTCCATCTGATCACACAGTAGTTGGATAACATGTCCCTTATGCAGTGGATGAGATGAGTCCCCATTTTCCTATAGTGGTGGATGAGTACACACACATATTTTTGAAATATGTTCTAGGACTACCTCCTCACAAATAGGTAGAATTATTCATTGACATGTACCCTAGGATGGTACCAATATCTACACTGGTATATAAAATGGCTTTTTTAGAGCTTTGTGAATTGATGGTACAGTTGGAGGACTTTCATAGAAAGGGCTTCGTGAGGCCCAATGTTTCACCATGGGTAGCCCAAATTTTGATTTTTATGAAGACCTATGGGATCTTGAGGTTGTGTGTAGAATTTAAGTGCTTTAATTAGGTGACTTTGAGGAATAAGTATCCACTACTGAGGATTGATGACCTCCTTAACTAGCTAAAGGGATAAATGTGGTTCTTGAAGATAGAACTCAAATTAGGCTATCATCAACTTCGAGTTCGAGATGAGGACATCCCAAATACATCTTTTAGATGTCCCTAAAACCAATACGAGTACATAGTGATGTTTTTTGGAATGAATAACACTCCAGCAGTGTTCATAAGACTTATTAATAGGATCTTATCACCCTAACAATACCGGTTTGTAGTGGTCATTATTAATGGAATCCTGGTATACTCGTCATTTGAGGAGGAGCACGCGATACACTTAAGGATGGTCCTAGACTTACTCTTATAGAAACAGATTTAGTGGAAGCTCTTGAAGTGTGATATGAGAGCTCCACTTTCTAGGACACATCATTTCGGAGGTTAGAGTTGTAGTAGATCTTGTGATGATAGAGGTGGTGCTTTATTGGGAGACAACAAAGGACGTTACCGAGGTGCGGAGTTTCCTTAGGTTAACTGGGTATTATCAGAGGTTCATACCCAAATTTTCTGGAGTTGCAGCATCCATGACAGCCTTGACACGAAATGGGAAACCTTTCACATGGAAAGATAATTTTCATGAGATATTTCAACAGCTGAGGCATAGTTTGACATGAACCCCCTTCCTGATATTTCTGTAGGAGGGTGATGAGTATGTGTTATTCTACAACGCATAAGGAACCAGTCTTGGTTATATCCTGATGTAGGGGAAAGCGGTGATTGCTTATGATTCATGGAAGTTGATACCACATGACATGAAATATGAAACCCATGATCTACAGTTGGTGGAGGTAGTCTTCTCATTGAAGATGTAGTGACACTAAATTATGGGCGAGTGTTTTATCTTTTAATTAGACCACAAAAGTTTGAGGTATATCTTTTCTCATAAGGATTTGAACCTGAGACAGTGTCATTGGTTAGATTTTCTCTAGGACTATGAATTTGAGATAATCTATACTTCTGGGAAGGGGAATGGGGTGGAAGATGCTCTCAGCCAGAGATCAAGGTCATAACTACTAAACGAGGCCTCAGAGTAGTTGGCCTCACTTTATATATCATTAATGGATGGAGATGATGCAACTTATCTCCAGTGTGTGGTGGTTACCCCTCCACTCTTACAACGCGTGTGGGAGGTACAACTCAGAGATGTCAGCTGTGAGACTACATGTGACCAGATGCCCACAGAGCATGCCTCTGATGGATATTCAAAAGGTGGGTAGTACATAATCATTTTCATGGGATGAATAGTTTTACCAACGACGTTACGAGATGAGGTGTTGAAGGAGTTCCATACATCCCCTTTGGCGGTACATTCAAGTGCGGAAAAGATGTACTAGGAATTCTGATGATACTTTTGGTTGCCAAGGATGAACGAGGCAATGGTAGAGTCTATCTCTATATGCCTCACTTGTCAGCATGTAAAGGTCGAGCACTAGGTTCTAGAAGGTTTGAATCAACCCCTTGAGGTGTCAGAGTGGAAGTGGGATGGAATATTGATGGACTTTATGATAGGAATACCACGTGTTTCCATAGGTCATGATACCATCAGGGTGATTATTGACCAACTCACCAAGTCGCCCTACTTCCAAGAAATTTGGGAATTGAGTTCAATATAGATCTTGAGACACCTCTATATACATCAGATAGTTCGACTCCATGGAGTTCCATTGACGATAGTCTCATATCGAGATGCACACTTCACATACCAGTCATGGAAGGGATTACAGGAGGTGTTTGGGACTCAAATGCGCTTGAGGACAACTTTCCACCTATAGAAATATGGATAGACAAATCAAACCATTTAGGTCGTAGAGGACATGATACATTCTTGAATCCTTGATTTTGGATGTAGTTTGGATGATCACTTACCCCTGGTAGAGTTTTTGTACAATAATAGCTACCACTCCACCATCGGTATGACACTATTCAGGGCCTTGTACGGGAAACCCTACAGGTCTCCACTTTGTTGGAATGAACCCAGAGAGTCAGCACTCATGGGTCTAGAGTTGGTATAGGCCACTACAGAGAAGGTGCAGGTCATCCAAGAGCAGGTAAAGACCACACAATGCCATTAGAATTCCTATGTTGATTGGTGAAAGAGACCCTTGTAGTTCATATGTTCCTTTGAGTCTCTCCTCAACGTGGGATATGGAGATTTGGTTGGGGTGGAATGTTATCTCCAAGGTTCATCATAAATTTTATGATACTGCGAGTGGGAGAGGTAGCGTACCGCTTGGATATACCTCCATAGTTCGAGGGGGTGAATGATGTCTTTCATGTATCCCATTTGAGGAAATATGTACACAACCCTTCACGCATCATTTATTGGGGCAAGATGAGAATTGACAATGGGGAAACTTTCATGGAGTACCTAATGGAGAATGAGGATCGACAGGATAGGATCTTTCGTGGATGTTCGATTCCTATGGTGCACGTTAAAAGGTAGCCTGAGAATCTACATGAGATCACATGGGAGTGATAGGCTCAGATTCTTGCTCAATATCCCCTTTTGTTTGTTTATCCCTTGTTTTGGCTTATGAAGATGTAAATATCTAAGGTGGGGATACTTTAATATCTGGGATTTTCCATGTATGTTTTATGAAAATTATATGGGATTACTTTGAGGAAAAGTACTGAGATGACATGTGATTATGAGGCCTGAGGTTCCAAGAATAAATATTTGAAATATTTTTAAGTTTATTAAAAATAGTGCTCATGTGCGGTTTTAGTAACATTCAAATGAGTTACCAGATTTAAAATCTAATGGAAATTTTGTGTTCAAAGTAGTGGGTTTTTCTTAGGCATGACCTAAATTTTACTGACGCGAGTCGAATCCAAAAAATATTTTTCATATATTTTAAAGAAGAATAAAAATAAACTTTAAAAAGTTTATTTATTTTTCTTTTAACATTTCAGGATGATGCAATAATTCTGCAACATAGTGAAAAAGCATCTATTTCCTCTCATAAAAGAAATAGCTTGGAAATGCTACAAATTAGTGAAACAACGACGGTGAAACGTGTTTCTTTAATTAATAGCTTTGCAGGGATATGAAATTTGACATGATCCAAGAGAATTCCTCAGATGCTCCAGAAAAAACAAAATGTGTTGGGAAATCCTCTCGTTGGAGATTGATGAATGATGACAAGATGATGGATCAAGATCATTCATGGGAGGATCTTTGAAAATAGTGAACTTTATTCACCGATTGATCCACACTCTGGGTAGGGGGTTTGTTTTCTTTGGGATTATTTTCCTTATTCTTATTTCCAATTGTAAACACAGACCAACCCACAAATAGGTTGACCGTGGTTCGATCATTCTTACAAGATGGTTAAAATGTGATATTAAATGGGAAGATTATTATTAAATATTCTCTTACTCCCCTTTCATATTTCCATTGCCATGAATTGACCAAGGCTGACCCAAAAAAGGCCAAAGTCCATTCTAAGGGGGTGTTATTGTGCTTATCTCTCTTCCCTATTCTTGCATTCTTCATTAGAGGACCCTCGTGGTCACAAAGTGTTCTGTCAGGTGGTTTTGGATGTGGTAAGATCCCTAGAGTGATGGTGAGAAGAATTGGTGCTCTTGGTGATGAAGATTAGGACCTAAGTGTTTCATGAATGCTTTCGTTTCGAAAAATAGAGCATTAGAGTGCGACCAACGACCCACAGAAAGAGGGTTGTCGGTGATGGCATGTGGCAGCACGACCACCCAGCAGGAGATGACTGTCATCTTGATGGTCAACAGAGGATGACCCCATAGCTCGGTTGTTGCGGGTGACAGACAGGGTTGTTAGATCATTGGTCAGTGAAGGGCTTTGATTAGACATGACAGGAAGTCGTGCCATGTTGCGAAGGGCCGCGGTCTGGTGGGACTATAACGGGACCCAGTGACAACCACTGTAGGGTGTTTCATGTAGCCACTGATCGCATTGAAAGTGGTGGTTAGCCACATTGACCAGGTGGGGACGCAACACCCATTGTGTCCAGGGCAAATGAACCGCCCGCTTCAGTAGGCCAGGTTGGAGCCGGTGGGCCAGGGTGGGCCCAAGCGGGGTGGGCCGGACCCAGTGGACCCAGTAGGGCGGGTCAACCCTGCAAGTTGGTTTGGACCTAGTGGATTGGTTCGAACCTAGTGGGTCAGGTCAGGCGGGACTTTGGTCTGGTCGGGGTTGGTCAGACTGGGCCGGATCAGACCTAGACCCAATCAGCCCATTTTTACAAGAACGGCCATAAATCTCAAACTGTGTGTCCATTTGATGAGTCGTTTGTGGTTTTGGGACCCTTGTAAAGAGGAGTTATTTTTGAGATACTCTACTTGAGTTTTAATGGATGTTGGAGTATAGAATTTCATCTCAAGGAGTAGATGCTCTTGAAATGATCTTTTTAAGGACAGAATCCCACGGTTGGGTGTGACCTAGAATCTATGTGATTACCTAGACAATGTGTCTTACCTAGACTATGTGTATTATCTATAATTTGTTTCTTATGAAGACTAATTTGGTACACCTTTGTCCCACTAGGGTGTCGGTCGCCTAGTCTTTGACGATACTATGTGTGTTACCAACACTTTATGTTTTTTCTATAATTTATATGTTACCTACACTCCATGTGATACCAATACTCCGTGTGTTACCAACACTTCATGTGCTATTACTTAAGGTTATTGTGGATTCTTATGAAAATCTTGTTTATATACCATAGACCTATACTTGGTGTGATATGTCTCTAGTGACTCTCTTGACTGTAACTCTTAGAGGCTACACTTTTTGTATCTATTGAAGGATACTATTTTTGTACCACATTGGTATTATAATTGGTGTATTTATTAGTGATATTCTTTTTTGTATACTTCATGTGGTTTACTGTGTGTAATTATTTTTTGGTTTGGGGTCCCTACTGAGTATTGTGTTACTCACCCCTATACGGGCTTCGCCCGCACTTGTCATGTCGTCTGAAGAAGATCGACAACTTTGACAGATTACTTAGTGCGATAGATATAGGTGGTTCTTCAAGGAGTTATGATGGACATGGTACGCTTTATAAATGTTCATAAAACTTATTGTACCTACCCTTAAAGTAGGGTTTTCTGCATTCAAGATCCAGGAGCTTGTACTTTTTTGTTTTATTTGGGATTGTATTCTAGCCCATTTACTTTTCAGTTTTGTACTGTTACTCAGTGGTTGTGCTAGTGGCATGCATACATGTTTACTTAGTGTTTCTAGTTCAACAATTTTCTGGGAGATGTGTGTGTGTTTTTAAAAGTACTTAGTAAAATGCCTCTTCTTTGTGGGAACCGCCTATTCAGTTCTTGTCACCAATGCTTGGCCTATGGGTGGCAGGCTTGGGGTAGTTACGACATGGGCCCCATGGGACGGGTTGTGACATCTAAATAGGTTATTCCCACAAAGGGGAGGAGAGGTTGGGGTAGTCGCATCCTGGGCCTTAGGGGACATGTCGTGAAAAAAATGGCATTTTCTAGTATTCAAATTTCCCAAATGGACAAGTGAAGGTAGTCTTCTCCTGATCTTTAAGAGAAATATCAATCTGATTATAACTAGAGTATCCTTCAAGAAAACAGAAGTACTCATTTCCATCCAACCTCTCTAGAATTTGGTCCAAAAAATGGCATGAGGAAATGATCCTTCCTTGTGGTATCATTGAATTTTCTATAATATATAAATTCATTCCATTTCTTCATATTTATTTTTAGAATTTTCTCATTCCTTTCATTTGATTTCATAGTCACTTCATTATACTTAGGGACTACCTAGATAGGACTTACCCAAGGACTGTCACAAATATGAAATATTATCTCAACATCAATCAATATGATCATTTCCTCTCATACCACATCTTTCATGTTTGGGTTAAGTCTTCTTTGGGCTTCCACTATTTTTTACACTCAAGCTCCATAGGGATTTTTATCCATGATAAATGATGGAATTATACCCATGATATCAGAAATTGACCACCCATTAAAATAATTATACTTCATCAAGACACTCAACAGGTATTCCTCTTGACTTTCCTCTAGTTTTGATGAGATAATTACTACAATATGGAGCACTCAACTAAAAAATAATATTTCAAAGGGGCTAGTAAGGGCTTGAGATTTAGATTGACTGGTTCTTGGATTGAAGGAAAACACTTGGGCCTAGGTAGACTAGGGCCCTCATTCTACCTCTTAAATAAGCTAGTGAAAAAAACTCAATCTTCACCGCTATTAATTCCATAAAAGTGTTCTTAACATAAATATTATTATTTTTTCAAGTAGTTTTCTAAGGAAAATTCATCTAAATGTTCCTATAATTCCCCCTCATACTCATCAAAAGGCTCCCTATCATCACATAAAATTATTCCCATACTGATTTTAGTAGGGAACTCAGGTGAAACCTTAATTTCATCCAGAATCCTCAAAATACTCTCTTCCTCCTCATCAATAGATTCTTCATCTTCAAAAAGAACCTATCTAGGACATATTGGGTCTTGCGTGGGTTCTTTGTTTTTTTTGAAAACATTGAATCCCTCTTTTTTACCTAGGTTAAAATTTAATTTTCCTTTTGAGACATAGATGAATGCTCCCCCTATGGATGGAAAAGGAATACCAAGGGTGATATATACTTCCTAGTCACAATTAATATGAAGTATTGTAATATATGTTGGCAGAAATAGCCTTACCACTCCCACTAACAAGTCATCTACCCTACCAACTGGGTGAGTGATGAACCGATCAACAAGTTTTAAAACAATAGTGGTGGGATGAGGAACTCCCATTGTCAATTCTTGGAATAATGATAGAGGAATTAAATTAATTATAGCTCCAAGATAACACATACAATTAAAATGGCCACCTATATCTCTAAAGGTTCAAGGAATGACAAATATCCCTTTTCTTGATATTTGGGAGGTATCATATTCTGTAACACAACACTATGCTTCTCTATGAGATTATAAGTGTAAGATTCCTCCATGGTTTTATTGTTTGAACATATTTTATTGAGTTATTTTAGTTAAGATTGTATTTGAATTAGGAACTCTAGGAATGGAATATTGATATTTAGTTTTTAAATAACATTAAGAAATTTCAATAGTTTAGAATCATGGTTTTCTTTTTTAATTATTTTTAGAAAATGAATTATTAGAGAAAAGTTACTAATTTTTTTTTGGAATCCATTTAACATATTCTTCAATAAAATTCTTTCCTTTATATATATTTTTTTCAATCCATTTTTTTAATTTTACAGTTTAAATAGCAGGATTCAGAGTGTTTCCACTAATGTTCTCCAAATTTTCATATTCAACATTTTCCACATCTGATTTTCCAGATTCATCCATTTTTTATTTTTGAACAGTTTGGGGTACTTTCCTATATTCTTGGTGGGATTGGAAACCACTTAGAGATATCACATCCATGTAATTTTCTCTCAGGTTTTCTTCAGTTGTTCTTGGAAGCTTATAATTATCAATACCACCAACTTCTATAGCCAACTTCCCCATTTGAATTTCCAAACTTTTCATCATAGAATCCATTTTCAATTTATCGAAATCATTTTTATAATTTTTTTCATAAAACCTTCTTATTATCTGTTGGAACATACCCCTTACTTATTCTCGTGAGTTAGATGATTTAGCTTTTAGTTGGGCCAGGAACTACTCTCTAGGTTGTGGCTGGAAACCAGAGGGTGCACCGGGTCTAAAATCTCCCTGTTTCCTCCAAGAAATATTTAGGGGGGGTTTCTATACCCTTGATTATAAATTTTTGAAAAGGGGTCATCCCTAGGATAAATCCGAGGATTATATCTAGAATTTTTTTTTTATTTTTGAGATATTGGTAAGGTATTTCAAAATTGGTACAACATGAATGTAAATTACCAAACATGCAGTAGTACTGAAATTTCTCCCAAAGTGTGATTTGATTATTTTCATTGAAAAATCCATCATCTTGTGCCTCATCTTATGGAATAATATTGGGTTCCTTACACTATTTATTCACATAGATAATTTGTGTTATCAATTTTTTTTCTAATTTACTAAAGATTTATTTTAGTTTCTTGGAATTTCTATCATAGAAATCCCCACCAGCAAATTGGTCCACGATTATATGGTGTTAAGGGGTGAGACTATTATAGAAAGTGTCCATGAGGAATTTGGGAGTTCATTTTTGGTAAAAAAAAATTTCTAACTAATCCTTTATTTCTATCCCAAATTTCATGTAATAGTTATTCTTCATCTTGAGAGAAACAAACAATTTTTTTGACTTTAGAAGTCATTATCCTAGTATAAAATTTCATAGATAAAGCATTGTAAACGTAATCCCAGGTGACAAATATTTCCTCTTATAAATATTGAATATAAGTTTGGGCATTTCCCTTGACATAAAAAGGGAATAATATGAATTTATGCTCCTCCACACTAAGTCCCCTCAGTGGTAGCTATTGAACACTATAGTAGAAGTATCAAACAAAGTTAAGATGGTATTCACTAGGAATTCCATTAAAGGTCAAAATATGGGACAACATGGATCGTTTTATTTCATAATTACTAGATAATGGTGAAATAATAATACATTATAGTTTACAAGAGATAGTTTTCAATAAGAAATTTATTAAACTATCCCTCTCAATCATCTCAATTCTAAGTGAGTTCACATTTCCTAGTGGATGATCCTTAATGTTCTGGTTCTCAGTCTCTCTGTTATTTTCTAGTTTTATTTTCCTTTTTTTCTTCTTTAAATCCATAAGGTGTATCTCAATTTCAAGTATGGTGGGTGTTATAGTCTTAGTTCTAGACCTAGTTTGTATACACATGACAACTTCAATATATTTTTTTGAATTTTCATACATATTTTTTTATTGGTTTTGTATATCTTATTTGTTTCTATATTGTGTGATTATGTTTTTATTTTCTTTTTTATATGCAAATTTTTGTTTTGTTTTGGCCATTAGTCACATGAAAATTCCCCAACAATGATGCTAAAAAATTTCATCTGATCATTGGACTCGTGTAAATTAATTATTTGTAACTCTACCTAAAACTAGTTTAGTGATGAGTAGAGGTTGATCCACAAGGAAGGAATCATCATGTTTGATTTAAGTGTGTGACCAAGTAGAAAAAAAAGAAAAAAATAAAATAAAATAACACAATAAGAAGATGAAAATGGTAATAGTGGATAAAAATTTATGAGAATAATGATTTTTCTGAGTATGAAAGTGATTGTGAGTGTAGGAAAGCAAGAATGACAGAATATATAGAGATCTTCTAAACAATAAATTTATGAAATAGGGGAAAATAGACTGGATATATTTTGTAATGATTTTCCTTTATTCTTGCTTTTTAATTAAAAAAACCTTGAACTAATTCAAAGTGGCTAACATTATATTTCATTACGCCAACCTATGACTAAATGGATCCCAAATCTCTTAAACTATATTAGTTACTCAATCGCTAATTAAGAAAAAACCAGTCAACAATGAGTTCAATTATTTAGTTAAACATAGTGTGTAACTCTCTCTTGATATTGATTTATTTTTTAATGAATTCATCATAACGAATACAATTTTAATTTAAGCATGATCAAGATCAATTTTCACTAATATATGATGTTTTTAAAAAAATTGATGAAAGACAAATAGAGATAAAAATCTAGTTAAGAAAATGCATGAACAAAGTAAAATAAATCAACTAGTACAACCTATTCCCCTAGAAATTCTTTGAAAAATATCACTATCACATTAAACATATTAAAATATTTAGAAATAGAATCATATATGCAATAAGCAGTGAATAAGAATGAGAAAATAGAGAATAGGGATTATCTCTCCCATAGCCCCTGCTTGATCCTCAGTATCTCCTGATCTCTCTCTATTATCTACTCTGTATTCAACATATTGTGATGATGGCATGGTTATGTGTTACTCATGTGTATTATGGTGTTA
Organism: Viscum album; assembly: GCA_963277665.1. Classification (NCBI taxonomy): domain Eukaryota; kingdom Viridiplantae; phylum Streptophyta; class Magnoliopsida; order Santalales; family Viscaceae; genus Viscum; species Viscum album. Next base: position 1,212,233,964 of record OY728138.1, read on the forward strand.
GTCCAAGAGAGTGAGAATGTATTTCTACTAGATAATTCCCCTATTGATAATCTAATTGCCCGCCAATCCTTCTTCCATCTCTTAGTTTATACTCTATGAGCAAATATATAGCCTCCATGTGTCATGATTGTCACTATAAATCATCCTCTGCAGTGAACACAACCAATATCCCTCCAAATAAATGAACAACTACATAAAACTATCTGAAGTGCCCAGATCAGTGTGAATCACTGAGAGGGGGAGGGGGTGAATCAGTGATCCCTTAAAACTTTTTACTAATTGATTCTTAATCAATTAAACCTCTATGGCTGGTTAAAGCCTCGATCCACTCTTCTTGTATCTCTCAACCTTTCCCGGATAATGCAGTAATGAAAAGGCACATGACACAAGGATTTACAAGGTTCGGCACCAAAGGCCTACATCCTTGCCATGCTCTCCAAGCATGGATTCTCCATTATAACCTGTTAAAATTACAATGGTCGATACAGCTTCCCACCGTATCTCTCTTGAGTCCCACAGGAGGGTCTTTATACTGCGTCCCACAGTGTTACCAGAGTCCCACTGGCCTGCTCCAGAATCCCACTGAAGACTTCTTCTCCCTGAGTCCCACAGGGTCTTCTCCTGGCTCCTCGAGTCGCACGAGTAGCTCTTCTTCACTTTAAGCTTCTTCAAGTATCCTCAGCAGCCTGGGATAAAGGCTGCTGGCCTTGCTCTTCTTCTGATCACTTGTGGTGAACAGGTCTTCTCGTCTTGCTCGGGCTTTATCACCTTCTTCTAAGGATGCCCCGTCTTCTCTCCAATTATTGAATGCTCAGACAAATAATATCTTTATCTTCGGTCTGGTCCAGTCTCAGTTGCACACCACTGATTTAGCACTGTTCACGTGTGCACGTGCATGCATGCATGCATGCACTCTCCTTTTCTTCCTCTTGGTGCAGTAGACCCACAAAGGGTGTAGTCACTTTAAGCACACACCTTCATTAAACTTCACACACTTAATTCAATCTGCTTACACACTTAGAGTGTGTTCTACTTTAGTGTGGGTCACTCCTTCTTCTTCTTCTAATGTGTATACACTCTTAGTGCACACATTAGGTTTGGCCACTTCTTTAATTTGCACACACAAATTCTTCACTTTGCACACACTTTAGACTTGGCCTATTCTCCTCTTCTTGTTGCACACACTCACTTTAGTGTTCTTTTAGTTTGTTCTTCAAGGTATGCACACACAAGGTCACAGCCCTCGGCCTCTTCAAATGCACACACTTAAAGTGTGTTCTTATTGTTGTTGCACACACTTAACCCATAGGTGGTTCTTCAATTTAGCACACACACACTAAGGTGTGGTCTTCACTTCACCCACAAAAGGCTACGGCCTTTCACTTCCTTTGCACACACAATTTGTTCTTTCTCTTTTAATCTTCAAGTGTGCATACCCAACAAGGGCTACAGCCTCTTCTTATTCTTTTTGCACACAAGGCTCAAAGCCTTGGCCTTCCTTCTTCACCTCTCATACACACAAAGTGTGGTCTTCCACTTCTTGTGCACATACTGCCCGTAGGTCCTCTTTTTGTTTTGCACACACAAAAGGTGTGGTCTTCACTTGATGCACACACAAGGCTATGCCTCGGCCTTCTTTGGCACACACAACCCGAACCCCACTTGTGTGCAGGCGCGCAAGGGTTGCGGCCAAACTTCTCAACACTATGCACACACACTGTCCACGGCCCTTTCTTTATTCTTGCACACAAAATACTCGGCCTTCTCAATGGAGCAAGGTGTGGTGGCCTTGGGTCGCGCAAGCCACAAGGGTGGTGCTGCCTCTGGTGCGCAAGGTGCACTGGCTGAGGGGCGCGCAAGACCTCCTACCCGCGGGGCGCGCAAGTGCAACACCCGCGGGGTCTTCCTCCTGCCGCGCAAGGATGCGGGCAGAGAGGGAACAATCCTCGGGCGCGCAAGGAAGCGGCCTCGGGTTCTTCCTGTCGCGCAAGGGAGTAGGCGCGCAGGGAACACTTCGGGCCTCGGGTGGCACCGGGACAACAGCCGCGCAAATAATTTGCGCGGGGCTTCTACTTCGCGAGGCAGAGGCTTCGCGGGACTCTCTTCAAACTTTCAGCGCATCAGCAACTTCTTCTCGAGGGCTAGGCCTCATTTATATAGGCAGAGGAGAGGCGGTTCTATCCGCGTGAAATAACTTCAAACACCCGAGATCTTCAGATCTTCAAGATTTCCAAAATCTTGTTTCTCCTCTGTTTCACGCGGCTTCCCTTATTTTTCGGCCTTCTTCACGTGCATGCGACTTAGAACGCATGCATGGCCTTCCTTCGATCCAAACCATGCAGAGCATCAACACCGAATGGCCTCGCACCTTCGGTTTGCTTCGGCCTTCATCGAAATCTCCCAAACATTGCATGCATGTGTATTTTTAAGCATGGATCGGTTCGGTGTGGAGAGACGAGCTCAATGGAGCCCTCGGCTTCGAGAGAGATGGCCGGAATCTCAAAATAGGTCGTCGGATGGCCTCTGGTTTGTCGGCGGCTCGCGGGTGGCTTCGGCTCGAGCTCGAGGTGGAAGACGAGCCACGGCCGTCGGATCAGGCGATGGAGATACATCGGGCGGCCTGGATCTGATCGCCTCGCCGCGGATCAGTTGTGCGGCCGAGATCTGGCGCGCGATTGATCGTGCGGCCAGGATTACTCTCGCGGAAAAAATCCGCGTCCCACATCGAATCCTCGCGCGGTTTTTCCGCAGCTTATTACCCAAGCGCCGCCTCAACCCGGCAATTGAACTCTCTCCCTCCACGGTGCCGGCCCGCACCGTGTTCTCCCTGCGGGCGCGCTCTGCGCCCACTCATGCCTCCTGCGGGCGCGCCACTGGCGCCCACTATGCACCCTTCGGGCGCGCTCCTGCGCCCACGCTGCGCGGGTTTCATCACCGCGTGGCCTCGGGGCTTATACACGGCCCCGGCCTCTCTTGGGCTGGCCCCATGGGATCCCCTTGGGCGTGGTGACTGGTTCCCACATGTGCCTTGGGTTGAACCCTTAAGGCTGGCCCTTGAGGTTGGCATATTTTTTTGCTTAAGTAATAGCTAGACTTTGTATAAAAACAATGTTAACCAAATGTAATATGCCAAGCCACATGCCCTTCAATCCATTCTTCTCCTTCATCTTCTTCTTGAGAATTCGAACATTATTCTTCTTGATTAGAAACAACTCCTATAATTTCTTCTTCATCATCTCATTTTCTACTTAGGAGAGAATTCTCAAGGATCTTCATCAACCGAGCTACTTGATCAATTATTTCTTCTTCATTAGAATTCCTCCATTCTTCTTAAACAAATAATCTTCACTTAGGAGGGAATTCTTGAAGGTTCTTCATCTTCAACCGAGCTCCTAAATCACTTAAATTCTTCAATGTGCTTCATTGATCTAATCAGAGATCAATTGGATCAACTTCAAATTCACATGCACTAAGAGTTAGTACATGGACTTCATTAAACCACTTCATCCACTTAGAAGTAGTGAATGGATCATCTTGCTTCTTCAACTCCTCATGCATTGTCACTACAATGCATGGTCTTCTAATCATGTTGTGACATTGTATCCAGTTGATACAAGTTCTTGGAACTTAAAGAACAGCTCAACAATCGTCAGATTTAACATGGAGAATGTTTCAACCATATTCTCCAATGCCACTTAGTGAATATCCTAAGTGACATTCCTCAAAGTACCATGTCCATTCTCCTTCATCACCATCACCATCACATCCTTTGACATTCACATCTTGACTCCTTGACATCCATTCATTCCAAGACAACTTCATGTCTCATTGACAACAAATGCAACACAGTGCACTTCAATCTCCCCCTTTGTATTTGTTGTCAATACACTCCTTCAGCACAGATGAATGGGTCAATATGTGTGCCAATATTTCTCCCCCTTATTGGCAATCAAATGCAAAGGTGTGGTGTGGTTCTCTTTCAAAAATCTCTTCCTCCCTTTGAAAAGTATTTTCTTGAAAAACACCGAGAGAGGGATGATGTCACATGTTCTTCTTTAGCAAAGAACCTTTAGTAAATCAACTCTAAGTCTACTTGGGCTAACCCGGTGTAGAAAACAAGAGTGATGTAACCAAGGAACTCAATGCTGTCCAACATTCACTGTACATGTGAAATCATGCTCCAGGGGTTTGAAATTTTTCAGATATAACAATGAATTGCTAAATCCTGCACACACTTCACAAAACTTATTAGAAAGTTCAGTGCAAAGATAAAGCTCCCCCTTTCATCCATTTGTCTTCAATCCATACTCCCCCTTAATTGACATGATGAATACAATTAAGAAACAAGGGATGAAAGTATGATTGGAATACCTTCAGCTTTTCTCAATATGGTATTAATCTAAGAATCCCATCTTCTTCAGATTGGCTCCCCCTCAAGGGGTGCACTCCATTCCTTCCAAACCATCCTCCACTTGAGAATGATCATCATCTTCAATTCCCTGCAATGTCAGCACATGTAAATACCAATAGTATAAGGGAATAAGATGGAACCTCCTTGGTTCATCAATGTGAACAACAAGGTTGAGAAGATTCTCTCAACCGAGATGTCCCATTTTCACCAGTCTTCACACTTGCACATTTGATCTTCAATGATGTTTGTGCTGGTGTGGTTCTCAAAACATCTTCATGTGAAACCTTCTTCTTCCCTTTTGCTTTAGCAATTGCCAGAGCTTCATCTTCAACTCTTTGTAGTTCTCTGGCCAGTTGCAACTGATGTGGCCATATGACAAGTAAATCATTTGGAAGAGTGGCCCCAGTTCTGGAAGTTCCACATGGTTCCTTTGATGCTGTCAAGCTACCTCTCTTAGGCAACTTGTTCTCAACCAATCCCTTCTGCTTTTTCTGGATTGATTGTCTGTTTAAGTCCAGTCTGCTTCTATTTAATTTCATGGCTTCTTTACAAAGGTCCATGATGTGTCCTTTCTTTCCACAGTAGAAGCATGTTTTCTTGGTGGTCCTTCTGGATGCATCACCCTTCTTGGATTTCAATTCCAAGGACTTCTCTTCATTCTTCAAACTCTTCTTGGGAGCATCTTCCACTTTCTTCTTCTTGCTTCCCAAGGAATCTCTTTTAGCCAGGTTCTGTGATCTTTTCTTCTTTTGAGCTCTGGATACAGTTGGAGATTGACATGTATCTTTTTGACCACTTTTGCAATCATCCCAGATGTTGTCAAGTAATCCAAATCTATTTGCAGTAAACAGATGTCTCTGGACCTGTGGATGTTGCTTCTTTCCTTCTGGCTTGCTCCCCCTAGGCATGGGCTTCCTCTGTGCTTTGGCATTCAGTGGATTGTACCAACAATCCTTTGCACAATGCCCATACTTGTTACAACACCAACACTGACCCACAAATCTTGACCTCTTCAGTCCTTCTGATTGTTGGGTACTTTTCTTGACTTGTTGTGTTGTTTCAGGAGAGCTCTGCTTCTTTACTGTCTTCATCCATATTTGTTTGGAATTATTCTTCCATCCTGCACTTTTTGTAGAAACACTATTAGAAGCATCAGTACAAGATGGGATGGATGGTACCTTCTTTTTAGAAGTTGTTGCACTTTCACTAGAGGATGTCTTTCTATTAGAATCATCCTTCTCAAAGCATACTTGAGTAGCAACATTTCTCCTTTCAGTTGACTGAGAGGATTCAGCTTTAGGTGATTGCAGATTTTTCAATATCACCTCCAGTTCTAAACACTTCATGTTGAGGGAGTTCTTCTCATCCTCAACTGTTCTTAGCCTTCCTTCCCATTTCTCTTCCAGCTGTTTCATCTGGTCTTCATGCACTTGCTTCATTTCAAGCAATGAGTTGTCAAGCTCCTTCACCCTTTTGACTTTGTCTTCTAGTTGAGCATCTCTGACAACCATTGACACTTTGTGCCTCTTTTCCAGTGCATGGAAAACATCTTTGACTAATATCATAAAGAATTCTTTCTCAGAAAGGCTTCTTTGCAATTCTTCAGCAGTGTCTTCATATCTTTCATTGCAAAGGTAAACAGTTTCATCTTTGGCATTTACCAGCTTTCTGAGAGTTTTGGTTATGCCAACCCTTTTTGCCAATTGGACTTCCAGAGAATTGGCTTCATCTTCTAGCTGTAATTTTTCTTCTTGAAGATCAAGGAGGCCTGTAGCTATACACATTGCAATTTCCTTGGGGACTCTCTTCTGAAGATATTTGATTGCATTTAGAAGATCAGTGTTCCTTCCATCTTCATCACAGCTAGAGCAGGCTTCATCAGAAGAATGATAAAAGGAATTGTCATCTGATGTGCCTTTCACATTTCTTTCCATAGAAGGAGTTTCTCTGATTGCAGCAACCTTCTTCCTCATCTTCTTTGCCTGTTTCTTCATTCTGTTTTTCAAAGTCTTGGCAGATATCTCCATTTGAGGCTGTTCTTTCATTTCCTCAAATCTGCACTCCATATAGACTCTCTTGGATCTTTTAGAGGGAACCTCCCTCTGATACCAATTGAAGTGCCCAGATCAGTGTGAATCACTGAGAGGGGGAGGGGGTGAATCAGTGATCCCTTAAAACTTTTTACTAATTGATTCTTAATCAATTAAACCTCTATGGCTGGTTAAAGCCTCGATCCACTCTTCTTGTATCTCTCAACCTTTCCCGGATAATGCAGTAATGAAAAGGCACAGGACACAAGGATTTACAAGGTTCGGCACCAAAGGCCTACATCCTTGCCATGCTCTCCAAGCATGGATTCTCCATTATAACCTGTTAAAATTACAATGGTCGATACAGCTTCCCACCGTATCTCTCCTGAGTCCCACAGGAGGGTCTTTATACTGCGTCCCACAGTGTTACTAGAGTCCCACTGGCCTGCTCCAGAATCCCACTGAAGACTTCTTCTCCCTGAGTCCCACAGGGTCTTCTCCTGGCTCCTCGAGTCGCACGAGTAGCTCTTCTTCACTTTAAGCTTCTTCAAGTATCCTCAGCAGCCTGGGATAAAGGCTGCTGGCCTTGCTCTTCTTCTGATCACTTGTGGTGAACAGGTCTTCTCGTCTTGCTCGGGCTTTATCACCTTCTTCTAAGGATGCCCCGGCTTCTCTCCAATTACTGAATGCTCAGACAAATAATATCTTTATCTTCGGTCTGGTCCAGTCTCAGTTGCACACCACTGATTTAGCACTGTTCACGTGTGCACGTGCATGCATGCATGCATGCACTCTCCTTTTCTTCCTCTTGGTGCAGTAGACCCACAAAGGGTGTAGTCACTTTAAGCACACACCTTCATTGAACTTCACACACTTAATTCAATCTGCTTACACACTTAGAGTGTGTTCTACTTTAGTGTGGGTCACTCCTTCTTCTTCTTCTAATGTGTATACACTCTTAGTGCACACATTAGGTTCGGCCACTTCTTTAATTTGCACACACAAATTCTTCACTTTGCACACACTTTAGACTTGGCCTATTCTCCTCTTCTTGTTGCACACACTCACTTTAGTGTTCTTTTAGTTTGTTCTTCAAGGTATGCACACACAAGGTCACAGCCCTCGGCCTCTTCAAATGCACACACTTAAAGTGTGTTCTTATTGTTGTTGCACACACTTAACCCATAGGTGGTTCTTCAATTTAGCACACACACACTAAGGTGTGGTCTTCACTTCACCCACACAAGGCTACGGCCTTTCACTTCCTTTGCACACACAATTTGTTCTTTCTCTTTTAATCTTCAAGTGTGCATACCCAACAAGGGCTACGGCCTCTTCTTATTCTTTTTGCACACAAGGCTCAAAGCCTTGGCCTTCCTTCTTCACCTCTCATACACACAAAGTGTGGTCTTCCACTTCTTGTGCACATACTGCCCGTAGGTCCTCTTTTTGTTTTGCACACACAAAAGGTGTGGTCTTCACTTGATGCACACACAAGGCTATGCCTCGGCCTTCTTTGGCACACACAACCCGAACCCCACTTGTGTGCAGGCGCGCAAGGGTTGCGGCCAAACTTCTCAACACTATGCACACACACTATCCACGGCCCTTTCTTTATTCTTGCACACAAAATACTCGGCCTTCTCAATGGAGAAAGGTGTGGTGGCCTTGGGTCGCGCAAGCCACAAGTGTGGTGCTGCCTCTGGTGCGCAAGGTGCACTGGCTGAGGGGCGCGCAAGACCTCCTACCCGCGGGGCGCGCAAGTGCAACACCCGCGGGGTCTTCCTCCTGCCGTGCAAGGATGCGGGCAGAGAGGGAACAATCCTCGGGCGCGCAAGGAAGCGGCCTCGGGTTCTTCCTGTCGCGCAAGGGAGTAGGCGCGCAGGGAACACTTCGGGCCTCGGGTGGCACCGGGACAACAGCCGTGCAAATAATTTGCGCGGGGCTTCTACTTCGCGAGGCAGAGGCTTCGCGGGACTCTCTTCAAACTTTCAGCGCATCCGCAACTTCTTCTCTAGGGCTAGGCCTAATTTATATAGGCAGAGGAGAGGTGGTTCTATCCGCGTGAAATAACTTCAAACACCCGAGATCTTCGGATCTTCAAGATTTCCAAAATCTTGTTTCTCCTCTGTTTCATGCGGCTTCCCTTATTTTTCGGCCTTCTTCACGTGCATGCGACTTAGAACGCATGCACGGCCTTCCTTCGATCCAAACCATGCAGAGCATCAACACCAAATGGCCTCGCACCTTCGGTTTGCTTCGGCCTTCATCGAAATCTCCCAAACATTGCATGCATGTGTATTTTTAAGCATGGATCGGTTCGGTGTGGAGAGACGAGCTCAATGGAGCCTTCGGCTTCGAGAGAGATGGCCGGAATCTCAAAATAGGTCGTCGGATGGCCTCTGGTTCGTCGGCGGCTCGCGGGTGGCTTCGGCTCGAGCTCGAGGTGGAAGACGAGCCACGGCCATCGGATCAGGCGATGGAGATACATCGGGCGGCCTGGATCTGATCGCCTCGCCGCGGATCAGTTGTCCGGCCGAGATCTGGCGCGCGATTGATCGTGCGGCCAGGATTACTCCCGCGGAAAAAATCCGCGTCCCACATCGAATCCTCGCGCGGTTTTTCCGCAGCTTATTACCCAAGCGCCGCCTCAACCCGGAAATTGAACTCTCTCCCTCCACGGTGCCGCCCCGCACCGTGTTCTCCCTACGGGCGCGCTCTGCGCCCACTCATGCCTCCTGCGGGCGCGCCACTGGCGCCCACTATGCACCCTTCGGGCGCGCTCCTGCGCCCACGCTGCGCGGGTTTCATCACCGCGTGGCCTCGGGGCTTATACACGGCCCCAGCCTCTCTTGGGCTGGCCCCATGGGATCCCCTTGGGCGTGGTGACTGGTTCCCACATGTGCCTTGGGTTGAACCCTTAAGGCTGGCCCTTTAGGTTGGCATATTTTTTTGCTTAAGTAATAGCTAGACTTTGTATAAAAACAATGTTAACCAAATGTAATATGCCAAGCCACATGCCCTTCAATCCATTCTTCTCCTTCATCTTCTTCTTGAGAATTCGAACATTATTCTTCTTGATTAGAAACAACTCCTATAATTTCTTCTTCATCATCTCATTTTCTACTTAGGAGAGAATTCTCAAGGATCTTCATCAACCGAGCTACTTGATCAATTATTTCTTCTTCATTAGAATTCCTCCATTCTTCTTAAACAAATAATCTTCACTTAAGAGGGAATTCTTGAAGGTTCTTCATCTTCAACCGAGCTCCTAAATCACTTAAATTCTTCAATGTGCTTCATTGATCTAATCAGAGATCAATTGGATCAACTTCAAATTCACATGCACTAAGAGTTAGTACATGGACTTCATTAAACCACTTCATCCACTTAGAAGTAGTGAATGGATCATCTTGCTTCTTCAACTCCTCATGCATTGTCACTACAATGCATGGTCTTCTAATCATGTTGTGACATTGTATCCAGTTGATACAAGTTCTTGGAACTTAAAGAACAGCTCAACAATCGTCAGATTTAACATGGAGAATGTTTCAACCATATTCTCCAATGCCACTTAGTGAATCTCCTAAGTGACATTCCTCAAAGTACCATGGCCATTCTCCTTCATCACCATCACCATCACATCCTTTGACATTCACATCTTGACTCCTTGACATCCATTCATTCCAAGACAACTTCATGTCTCATTGACAACAAATGCAACACAGTGCACTTCACTATCTTATATACAGTGACCATGATCAAAAAAATGAATGTAATCCACATTGAATGATTAATGGTCATGACCCCCCGAGTGAGGATGCTTGAATCATCCTTCCCACAATCTCTTTTTCTTAAAATCAACTTACCTAATTCAACCAAGCAGCTAGAATAATGTCAAATTAATTTCAAAGGTGAGCAATCCTATTTTGGGATGTTTTTTCCCTAATTCATGTTTTTTCTTAGGGCATCTTGAAATAATAATTTGGTCCTTGCACTACCTCATGTTGGGCCGTTACAGTGCCCAAACTCATTTTGGGCTCGGACATCACTAGTTGACATCCAATTTTTTTAAATTGTTATATAAATATAGATGACTTAATTTAATTATATTAGTGTTAAATATATATATGTGAAAATGTATTATTTTTATATTTATATATTTATTATTATTAATATATATATATATATATATTTATTATTATTATTATTATTGAAATATAAATGTATTCAAAAAACATATCTGTGTGTGTAAAAATAACTATTATTATTATATATATATATTATATAATTATGTATATATATATATTATATAATTATATATATATATATATATATATTATCTTCCTATTTTATTTTTTTTATAATTTTTTCATTCTTTTTTATCTTCCCACCATAGGTTCTTCACCAGAGGTAGCTCAACTTAGTGGGTCTTCAAGGAGTAGTGTCGGAGCTTAGCATGGATCAGCTATCTTCCTCGGTGGATTGGGTGAGTGTAGATTCACTTGAGGGATGGAATTGGTGCCTAAACAATGGTCCACTTCGTGGTTCGACCATGGTGGGTGCGTGATGGCATAGTGCTCGCTGCGGTAGAGGGTCATCGAGCTCCAATGCTACACAGGCATGGAATCATTGCCCACAATGGTAGTATTATGGCGAGACGGTGGTTGGTAGTAGCAGTATTAAAGAGTGTTTTAATGGTAGATGTCTGGTGGCAGTAGCAAAGTGTGAGACATAGTATTAGCAAAGTATATTGGTAGAAGGGGGAAGGGTCGTATCATAAAAATTAACAGATATTAGAATTTAAATACCATTTCCTAAATAATGGTATCCAAAAAAATTGATCAATTATTCATTCAATTAAATATTTGACTCCCAAAATAAAATTAATAAATTCAATTCATGAAATAAAAAAAGGAAAATAATGTTTCTGAAACATTTTAAAATAAATCAAAATTTTATTTTTCAAATTTCTAGGAGACCAAACATCCAAAATTAAAAATTAAATTTCATGTTAAATAAAAAGTGAAATTTCCATAAAATATAAATTTCTCTAGAAATTATTCTCTGAAATTAAATAAAAGAATTAACTTCAATCAAATTTTCAAAAGTCATCAATTTGCGTCGAAAAATATGTTTCTAATGAAACTCACCAAATTATGTTCAATAAAAAAATGTACATTTAACCACCAAAATCCACATTTTAATAAGATTTAAAAAAAATGTTAATTCTAGTATCAAATATTTTCCAATTAGAATAAATATACATATCAATTTCTCTGTTATTATACCAAAATGGATGTTAAAAAACATGTAAACGCATTACACATTAGAATCTGTGTCTTTTTTTATACATGTATTGTATTCCTGCCAGATTCCATGTATGCCTGTTTCATTTTTTGTATAGGCATGACATCATTTGTATTAGATACTAATTTATTGGTGTCGTATAGTTATTATTCTATAGATGGTTCATCTTCCACTGTATATATCATTTATTATTCCTCCCACTATATTTAGTATTTATCCAGAGTGTATAATCTCCCCACCATACCATCATTAAACCTTCACTGCTAGTTGATAGCCTCTGGCATATGGGGAGACGTGCCTGATGCCTTGCTTCCAACTGTTCTGGTTACTTTTTGTTGAGTGAAATGGTTTGGGACATGAAAATTTGGTATCAAACCTCCTTTTCATTTTATTAGGATTTTGGGTTGATTGATGGGAGACCAGACATGTGTTTTCTCTATGTAAATAACTTGTGTTTAGGAATGACCAACCCACACACCAGGTAAAGATTATTTTTTCCATGAATGGAATTTTTTTTCATATTTTTCGATATTACTGTTGACTATTGTTTCACCTTGAGTGATTGTTGTATTTTTACTAGTTATTGATTTATTGATTTATGATATTTACCTCTTGGCCTGGTATGACAAGAAGTTGGGTGTGTTCCTGCATCAATTCAAGAATATAGGATTCAAATGACATTAGAAAATTTTTCTGTATACCGTGATTTCATGATTATGTTCCATGCTTATGTATTCCATGCTTATGTGTACTATTATTTCATGATTATGTTCTATGCTTAGCTGTATATAATTTTCATTGTATTATTTATCATGCTTACCTATATACCATGCTTGTGTGATTATTTTCATGTCTACCTATATTATCTACTGATGTGATTGTTTTCATTGTTAAAGTTATGTTGTAATGTTGGTTAAATGAAGTGTCAAGATCAACCAAAAAAATTTTCTCCCACATATCATGACAGGGATAGTTTGTTTAACTGACCTAATATTAATTAAGAAATAAAATGGTCTTGAAATTGAATCTTGAAAATGGAAATGAAATGGGTTTTTTAATAAATTCAAGTTATTTCTTATGGATTTCAATTAAATGGTGGGTCAATGTAAACTTATAAATTCATGTACCTATATAAATTTGTAATGATGACCCATATAACTGAATCCTTATATACATAACTCTACCCTGTAAGTGAGTTTTAGCATCATACACCTATGAGATAACCTTGTAACGGGTGTGTTATAATTTTAATAACTTAAATACTAATGGGTTCACTTAAATGGGATTCCAATTGTAATTTATATAGTGTTTCCTCTATAAAATGGGAATTCCTACCCGTATAACTGAACCTAGGTTGGCAAAATGGGACTTGTGTAGGTCTCCTTTACATATTATTCATGATTAGTTATTAACCCCTTGGAGGTATTCTTTTGATAAATAGGAATAGTTATATGGTGTTTTATATAACTGTATGGTGATATCTTACTTGACTGATCACTTTAATTAATAAAAGACCTTTTTTCATTTTTTGTTTTATTTGATATGGGGCATTAGTTAATTAAAATTATAGTTTCAAAATTAATTATTCTTTACTATATTACTTGTGAGTGACATTTTCTTTAACTAATCAATATTATGATAACTTATGTAAATAAGTAATGGTTAAAAGGAAATAATGAGATAATTTTCCAAGAATGTTATGAGGGAAAAATAAGTGACCAGAACAATTTGAACTTTATAACTGGAACTTAATAATTCGTATATATAGAACACTTTAATGTTATAATAAATTTGAATTTTTTTAATGGATTAAATAAAACCTTTTAGTGGGGTTTATAGTTAAGAATCCACATGTAGGGTTTAGTTCTAATGTTTCCTTGCGAGTCACCTTGAACATGAATGTGGATGTTGCTTGTAGGTTTCACTGGACACTTTCTATTGAGTTAGATCGAAAGGTTTGTAGGTAGAGCCTAATGACCTTTTAGGAATTAACCATGTTTAAAAATTTATACATTATATATAAATGAGGGTTATCCCATTTTTGAAGCACCTTGGAGATAGGAAACTGGTATACTTGGGAGTTGAGATTCTAGGAAGGGTAAGTGTTTTCCGTTTAACTATTGATTCAGGTTGGACTCTTAGTTATTGAAATGATACACCAATGAGATGGATAGTTGTCTAGTAAGTTGAACCTAGAGGGGGTATTACAATATCTAGATTCTTGGTGAGTTTTATCTTCTATCCTTTTACTTTGTAATTTTGAACCTCTAGGGAGCACTCCTTAGTGAGGATACATAGAGAGACTCATGGTATAATGGTTAGATTTTTGGAAGGTGATTCCATTACACCTATGCTGATAGGTTTTGACACTCGTAGGTCGATGATTCATTACCTGCCTTCAGGTTTACCTATTTTTGAGAGATATTATAGGTGATTTGGATGTTGTGTAAAAGAGACCCTTATGTGGAATGTGGTTCATATGTGAGATACCTTAGGGCTTATTGGACAAACCTAGTGACTATATATTGAGACTAAGTTGGTAAGGAAAGGTCTTAGTTTTGACTCGAACCTTGGTAAGTTAGGGGACAAAATGATTGAGGGAAACCTTTGAATGAGTTTGGACCAAGTTTTATAGATTCTATAATGAAAAAGAGCTTAGTTGTACACTCGTTTAGAAACAGATGCAGGGAGGTGCTTGATTTTTGTGATATAGGAATAGATATGTCTTTAGTTTTTTATGAATAACCAAAAGTATTTGGATTTTGACACTAGATTTGATGGGTAGAACTTTCTAGGTGTCTAGTCCTATTAACCAGTGGTTGTGTGTTTAATTATTTAAAATCATAAATGAAATTATGATGTTGGGATTTTTTTGATGAATCATAGAAAATGTGAGGTGCCTAATTTTAAAGGTTATTTCTAAGGGAGCTCTTGGAATGTTAAAATTGACATTTCGTGTAACATTATTAGCATAGAATTATAAATGGATGGATCATTGGAGAGATAATTAGGTTTTGAACTGAGTGGTATGAGATTGTACACCCATTTCATATGATGAGTTTAGTCTGTGCTATTTTCACATGGTAACTGGTTGAGATGGATGTCTGTGAGAAGTCAGGAACTGACTGAGGATCGATGGTTTTGAAACTAATTCTTGTGGGTATGGTGGCCTAGATATTTGGGTAAATTAAAGAAAGTTCCTTTGATGAGGGATAATTTGGAAGTAATTAGGTAACATGAGATGGTTTATCATGGTTGGTCCTAGAAACACTTTGTTAGGAGACATGGTGTTAGGATTCAGTTAAGGGAAAATATTACTTCACTTTATCTGATCATGGCCAGGGGAGAGAAATACATGAATATTAATGAAATATTAGGGTACTCCTTGTATAGATGTGATCATTACCTATATCTTGATATCATCTTTATTATGCTGATAGATCATAGGTTATACATCAAGATACCTACTTATCGTGTCTGGTTAAATGAAAGGACCCCTTGGGAGTCTCCCTTGAGGAGTGTCCCGAGGTAATCCATATGGTGTAGAGTACACCTTTTTTCATTTTAGGGTGGTAACCCTGATTAGAACTCGAGGGGTGAGTGGTTTCTTGATCATAAAATTATTTTATTGGTGCAATGTTGAGGATGCTTCTAGAATGGAGAGTGAGACCTCGATCACTGATGGCAGACCCTAATGTGATAAGGGTTATGGGACTTTGAAACTAGTCATTGAATTATTTTTTGTTTATTTGATTCCATTAGATAATGAATCAATGTATTTTTTTAATTTCTTGGTAAATTTTAGGTATTTGTTCGAGTAGATACATGGTTGAAGTCTGAGTGCAGGAATCATTCCTGAGTTAGCTTCTGATGATCTAAGGATGTTGGATCAGGACTACACTATTGTTCATGCAATGGTACTATAACATAAATGAGAATGAGATCATTTGACTAGGATATGTCACCATAATTGGGTTACAAGATTTAGTGAGTGTACTTAAAATGAACCTGTTGTGCCTTACATTAAAGTAATTGAGATGTAGTTTTAGTTACGTTAGCTATAAAATCTGAGTGTTATAAAAAATAGTCGACCAGAGGTGGTTTGACTTGAGTTCTCTTAAGAAGTTGTCTGTGGTCGATGAGGAACCGCGTATGTTATTCCATTTAGTTTAAATGGGTGAAATATAAAGGCACTAGACTATTTTGGGTCGATTTTAATTCAACTTTTCAATCAAATTATTAATGTTTATGGAGAATTGTTAGGATGCTAAGGATGTATTTCCAAAGGAAATTCTGAGGGTGGGAGTACCATGGATTTGAGTTGGCTATTAAAATTAAAAACCTATGGTGGAGATAACCATTTGATGTTTGATGTAATATCCAAATAAATGACTGTATCATGGTTTGTGTGGGCTCAATTAAGTGTCTAATTGATGGTTCCAAGTTTTTTAAGAGCATTGGATTACTTTAATGGGTAAATTATTGTTTGTTTAGACTAAATCCTAGTCACGTGTTGGGAATTTGGAGATGAAACATGGCATTTTGAGTATAATTTCATTATCTAATTAGGACGATTGATGTCTTCATTATACCCCAAGGCATATATAGGATGAGAATTTAGAAGGTGTTGAGGTTTTAAGATCCCATGTTTTGGACCAACTGACAATTTCCAAAGGAATTTGAATTTTCATCGGATGGATGAGTTATTTTAAAAACCTATTTAGGAATATAATTAAAAGAGTTGGAACTCCATAAAATGATTTTTTGGATGAGTTTTAAGGATAAAGATGTGTCCCAAAAGTTTATTGTATTTTCAAGAGCATTATGATCCTAAAACTATGTTATTGAAATGATATAGGGGTGAATGATTATTTCTAACAGTTCCCCTCAACAATGTGGCCCTGTAAGGGTGTCACACGGTTTTTCAAATCATGCACCTCAGGTAAAACTACCATTAATGATGATGTAGTGGAATTATAGAGGTAATTTTCATGGATTTCATATGTTTTGTCTAATCATGAACCCAACCCATGGGGGTGTGGCCTTTGGATAGTGTGGTCGACATGATTAGAGCATGGTTATCCAAACTATATGGCCAAATCGTGTACCCCTTTAAAAAGGGTGAATTTATGATATAAGTGACATCCTTAGATTTTATAAAATACTCTATTTAGAATTAATTTAAATTATTTTATATATTGTGTTACAAAGAAGGAATAGTTTTTCTTGTGTTATACAAAACACCTATTTTATCTTGTGTTACACGTAACATCAAGTTTCTTCAATAACTTGTGTTACACACAAGGCCGAGTCTTACTGGAAAATGATATACTATTAATATAATTATTTATCATGAGAGTTATCACATAGATATTTGAATTGTGGGAATAAATAATATTAACCGAATTATGAAAATATTCTTTACAAATTTATATAGAATTAATTCAATCATTACCAGTTAATTTTAAATGAAAATAAAAACCAATTTAATATAAAGAAAATATTTATATAATAACTATTTTTATACGCCAAAAAAATTATTATCCTAATAAATTAAATTATTTAATATTATTAATGAAATATATATATATATATATATTATATATTAAAATAAAATTTTAACATTAATTCTATGTGTTTTCTATATATGATATAAAAAAATCCAATTTTACGTATAAAAATTTGTATTTTTATAAAGACAGTTTTGTCACCTTTTTATGGTGAACTTGTTTTAATACCAACTTTTGAAAATTTTATAATTTTTTTAAAAAATTAAACAAAATTTTTTAAATCATAATGTCAAAATTAAATTAGGGTAAATTTTTATTATTTTTCTGAGAAGTTTTATTTTCTGATGAATAGTGGAAAAATACTAGATTTTAATTAAAAATTTTCTTTTCATCTTAATAATTTATAATGTTAAATTATATTATAAATTGGTTTTAATGTTGAATTATTTCAATTATAAATCTATTAATCCAATTTAAGTGATTTTAATCATTTTTTTATTTAATTTAGATATAAAAACTTAATAATTTTTGTGAACATTTTCACTTTAAAACCCTGTGTTCTCATCACATCTACAGGATTAATTTTAAATTAATTTTATCCACTTATATGAATTTAATTTAGAAAAATGGATTCCATATTTGAAAATATAATAATTTATATCATCTATTAATACCAACATAATTTTTTACCATAATAATTAATGAAAATAGTTAAAATTAATTACAATAATGAAGGTAAAAATCAGTTTATTTGGTGGTTCAACTTTAAACATAAGGGAAAAAATGAACTACTAACTTTTACAAAACGAATTAGTTGTCCATATATATAACTTTATCACTTTAGGATCTAATATTATGAGTTATCTGGAATGATATTCCATGAAAGGGACCAATATAAGAAGTTATGTAATGAAAAACACAAAAAAAGAACCTTCCTTGATTCTAATATCTATAATGATTTGGGATAGGAAACAAATATGTTAAGTTATAGATATTATTTTTTAATATAAATTAGTTTTTTTATAAAAATATTTTCTTAAATTTTTTAAGATGAAAAGATTGCTAAAATTCTTAAGAAATGTCAATGTAGTGTTTATTTATTTAATAATTAACTAAAATAATTGATATTAAAAATATTAAAAATGAAGTAAATAGAATTAATTGTTTTCATAAATTAATTTTTTAGATTAATATATCATATAAAATAGGTGTGAAATTAATAGATTAAAATTCCATTATTTTCTTGATATTTGTTAAATTTAAATTAAATAAATAATGTCAGACTTCACATTGATGTTATTTTATAATAAATGATATTTTATTAAATGATTTAAAATTACTAAAAGTACTATATTATTCCAAGTTATTTTTAAATATTAATAAATGTATAATACTTTACATTCATGGATCAACTGATCATTTATAATGATCATATTTACACCAAAATAGTAAAAACATTGTTAGTGTTGTTAGGGTTAAAAAGTGTTTTTGCGTGTTACATGTGCTTATGTTAAAAATAAATTTCTTAAAAACATAGTATTTATATATTATAAATTTTATATCATATTTAGAATCATTTTTTATAAATTTTATAATATTTCTCACTTTAATTTATTCTTAAAGGATAAATTACTTAGGTTAGAAAACTAATTGCCAAGCTAAAAACAGAAAAGAATAAAATTCAGTAGATTTAAAGACTAATGAAAAAATTGACAAGAATGATTTTATTTATTTTTTTAGTGTGTATCAACAATAATTTTCCTCAAATCCATTAATTTTTAATGTTTTACTCACATGAGTTAAGGGAGACCTCTTAATAGTGAATACTTTTGAGTGTTTACAAGAATGTCACTCCTACTCCACTATTAAAGGGCACTCACTCTCCCCACTTCTTCACACCTCTCAAGCCATTTTTATTGGAAATTAAATAAAAAAATCACTCCCAAAATTTCCTCCCATAATATTATAATAATTATATTGGGAAAAAATTAAACCAAATAAATTCTTTGGTGGAAACCAAAAGGAGTTACCTGAAGAAGAAGTAACGTTCATCAACAAACATTTTTGTTTTATTTCTTCCTAAAACCCATTAAATTATTTTAATATATTGCTTATAAAATAGAATCCATATCATATATATACTTAGATTTCATTATTCTAAATATACTACGTTCAACCACACACACTTCCATCAAATGGTGTATGAAATCATCATTCATGTGTATGACAGACTATCACCTCACAAACCAATGTCATTCGTTTTCCAATTACCACCTTTCAAGGTTGGTAATAATGATGAAAATATTGTTTATATATGAGATATATGACATTTATGATGTTATTATTATTTTTTAGTTATTATATCACACATACCTTCATGCTTTCCATTTTGTGGGGATACAATAACTTCATTCATGTGTACGAATGACTAACACCACATAAGGTGATGCGATTAATTTGTGTTATACATGGAATGTATTAAGGATGATTTTAATAATTTTATTAGATATACATGATATAAATATAATTCTTTAATTATAATATATCATTCACTTTTCATTCTTTCAAACCAACACGAAAATGAAAACTGATGTTCATATGTACATACGTCCTACCATCTCCATGAATGGTTATTTTCATTTCCTATCACTAAATTTCTAGGATTACTATAAATACATATATAATAGAATATATGATATTTATATCATGGTTTAAATATTTGAGATTATGAAATTGTGAAATAAGTAAGAGTATAAAGAAAAAAATTCAAAACATTTATAAAAAACAAAGCGGTTATTACTCAAAACAAAACTTAACTTTGAATTGTAAATAAATGGGTAATATAAAGTCATAAGAAAATAATATCTCGTATTATATATATGAATATGGTTATATATTATATATATATATAATAAACATATATTTATTATTCATGAGGTTTTAATGAGTATAATGGATGTCAAGAATTAATGTAAGGGTTTTTCTCATCTATATTTTATTTTTGTGAGATACATGCCATATTAACCACTTATTTTTATTATGTGGTTTATATAATAACCATGAATTTATTGTATGATTCTTATAATTAAATTTATTTGTATTTTAATATCCATTTGGGGATCTCTTTTTTATGAGGTTTATGGTATTAAGGTTTCCAAAACGGTAAGGAATTTTTTTTATAATTTACCTTCTCTGAGATGTTTGTTGTATTTTACATCTATATTATTTTATAATTTGTATATACTTCCCCTTTTACATGTTATATAATTAATCTACTTGTTTTCAGGATATTATAAGTTTCATTTAATTTTTTTTACTTTATGGGGATTATGATTCAATGCTACCAAAGTGGTACGAGTCTTTTACTACAATCTCATTATTTATTGGGATTGTGTATAATTAAGCCTCTGATGTTGAAATATTATAATTCTACTGAATTATCTTATAATATGGTTATTAAATATATTTTAATATAATATTACCATTTTATACTCTTTGTAATTTAGAATAATTTTAAGATCTTGACCCTTTTTGGAGTTGACTTAGTCTTGAAATTAGGTACTCTTTGTCTTTATATGAGTAATTTTTGTTAGGCTATGACATGGAGTGTGTTTGGGTGGAAAATTGAAAAAATGAAAGAAAAAGGGGATGTGCACAGTTCACACATGGTTAGAGAAAACCATGCACCCCAGCACCAAATATCATGCAACCCTAGATAGACGAGGTTTGTACGACTGGAACATAGTTATTTAAACTATGCACCCAAAAAAGAAAAATCATGCAGCCTAAAAATAATAGGCACAGAGTTGGAGTATTATTAAGGAAAATAGTGCGCCCCTACCCAGGAAATTGTGTGAGATAATTTTCATGGACTAAAAATTAGTTTTAAATTCACTTGAACCTTCAAAACTTACCCCATTCGGCCCAAACTCAGACCAACATAGTTTTTGATGATTTTAGAGCTTTCTGGAAGGATTACAAGGCCTTATGAGCTCTGTTTTTTGTGAATCGAAGCCCAAGTCGAAAATATTCTCCACCCGCAGTAAGTGGATCCTATCTTGTTACTTTCTTGTTCATCACCCATCCTCATCTAATTCTTTTCATGGGAATTTATCTTATATTTTGATAGATCTTGATCTAGATTTGGTGAATCTAGAGTTAATATTGTAGATATAGATCTATATTAGAAAGTTATTGTGTATTGTTAATCTTGATTTAGGTTATAGATCTAGAAACCATTCTAAATTGTTGTGCTACTCAATTTTGGGAAGTTATATTGGGAAATCATTCAACAATGAATTGAGGTAGCTGATCTAAGATTCAAATCCCATAGTATTGATTTTTATTACTTGTATGAAAATTGTATAATTGCTATATTTTTTTAGCAATTGGATTTTCCTAATAGAATTAATTAATTTGAATAATTAATTAATTATGGAATTGTGGAATTGATTATAGGATTTTGATATCATGATTAAGGGATAATTAATTCTGGAATTAATTATGGGATATTGGTATCGTGATTTGAGATAATTAATTGGGGAATTAATTATTGGATGTTGATATTGTGAAAAGATTAATTAATTATCAAATTAATTAATGGACTTGGATTAATTAATTTAATTTTATATGGGTAGTTGTGATAATAAGATTAATGCATTTAATCTTGGTTGATATGAAAATGTGAAAACATGTGATAATGAGATACATGTGAGGTTGTGATAAATAATTATATATATGCATAGTTGATAAATGGGGTTATAGGCATGACAATCTAAACTAGTGATATACATGAATAATTGTTAAATGGGATGGTTGACATGAATACCTACACCAATGATAGTTCTATTTGTATGGTTGATAAATGGGGTCTTAGACATACAGATCTACATCAATGACATATGTGCATGATTAAGAGTTGGGGTGCTAGTCATGATATTATATGCCCATGATATATATGAATGATTAAGAATTGTGGTGATAGACATAACATTCTATGCCTATGGTATATATACACAATTGATAAGTGGGGTGCTAGACATGGAGTTCTGTACCCAATACATATGCATTGGATTATGGTTCCAAGTGACTGTAATAATGAAAGTGAAATAAAATGGATAATGAAATCCAATTTTTTTAAGTGAATTATGAATTGAATATGTAACATGGTTCAAACCTGACATAGACTGGAGTAGGTATTGAGGTATGAGTGCCCTTGGGAACCTCGTGGTCTATGTGGTTTATGAAATATTAATTGATAATTTTATAGATGTTTACTTATGAATTACAATTATTTATTTATAAAATTGAATACACTTTCTATCGACTTTATTTTTTTAGACACTGTTGGTGGTGGCCTACAGAGTTTTATTCAAACCCTACATGGGCTATCTGATAGGTACCCAAATATACTTTATTGTTGTAGGACATGTTAAGGACAAGGGCCTTGGGTTAGATCACTAATTTGTGGAATAGATCTTGTAAGAGGGAACCAAAAGTGGTTCGGGACCCTATTGGGAGTTGTTGGTGTCTTTATTTTCAGTTTTCATTTTAGACACCAGAAAAATAATTTATCATGGCATGTTTTCTACTTTATTTGGATATTTTATTTTCTATTTTTATTATCTTTTGATATTGGTATTGTTTCTGGTTATATATTCTTCCACTATTGTTTATTTATTTTTTCTAGTGTATTACTCTGATAAAATATTGTATAGTCTCTCTATTATTAAATTATTAGACCCATGCTACTAGTCGGTAGCCTCTAGTATATAAGGAGGTGCACCTGTGGTCCTGTGGCGGTCTGGCTCGGGGCACCGATTCATGGAACCCAGGCAGGGATGTTACAAAGTGGTATCAGAGGTAGTTTTATTTTCTTCTTATTCTATATTACTATTTGGGAAATGTTGATAAGATACTAAGAAGTGTTGGGGATTGGTTATGAGCTCATTCATGGGAGTATATGACCCATGTATAGGGGAGAACCTAGGTTCCCAAGGTGGGATTTTTGTTATTGCAGTTTGTTGTTATAATTGAATGTTATTTCACCTCGGGTGGTGCAGTTGTGGTGTGATGTGATTATTTTTTCAATGATTTGTTGATATTTGACTCTTGGACCAGTATAGAACAATATCTGAGTCTTTATGAATCATTATATTCACTTAAGGTTATAATGACATGCATCATTTTAGGCACACATGTGAAAATGGGTTTTGGGTAAGCTGTCGAACTATAACTGTTTTCTTGGTTTGAGAAATTAAATTGAAAAAGGTGCCTAATATGAAACTAAAAGTGGTAAAATGATGAAATTATGTATGTAAATGGATTTTTAATTGATAAAATTGAACTGATGAGAATTTATTTACCCTTTTTAACTAGGAACTGGGTTTAAGATAGTTAAGGGCAGTGTTAGTGCCTTGGTTTTGACCACATGGTGAGTTTTGGGGAAACAACTTGTTATGATTGTTTCCTCTTATGTAAATGTGAGAAAGTTGTGTTATGATTCATGAGACGTATTTTTGGAATTGTAGAGTTATGCGTCCACAATTATTCATATTGATAGGATGACAAGAGGTGATGGCTAGAGAAGATTTACTAGTTGTGTAACCTGGGGCACTAATAGTGTCGGGTGTTGGAGAAGGGAAGAATTTATGAGATAACGTCACATGCATCCTAAAATTCATGGGAAGAGACCCAGGGTAGGTTGAGAATATCATGTCTAACCTGATAAGGGAATTTTAGTTACAAAACCCTCTAAATTTTAATGGAGAGGGTGGACCAAAGAGATATGTGTTTGGGGTTGAATCGATCATAATGATACATGAACAACTAGAAAATCCTGTTGAGAAGAGAGTCAAGTTTTCCACTTATATGATATGAGGATAAACAATGATATGGAGAGATGTTCAGCTATAGACTAGAAATACTTATAGTATTCTATGGAAAGAATATTTTGAGAAGTTCCAAGAGAACTTCTACCTAGAGATGTTGAGATGGGGGAGAGCTGTATAGTTCATGCTGGTGAATTAAGGGAGAATTACCATGATGGACTACACTGGATGCTTTATAGACTTGAAATTATTTTCTATAGCTTTATAGGTAGATGAGGATAATTAATAGAAATAATTTTAGGATGTAATTAACTGTGAAATTATGTCCCTGGTGAATATATTTAGGATGAATAAGTTTTCAGAATTGGTGAATCAGGCTCTCATCTCAGAGGGTAACCTAAAGGAGGCTTCAAGTGGCAGACATGTGGTTTCTTCTGGATGGTTTGGAGGTACGTATTTTGAGATCAGGAAGCATCATTATGAGAACTTTAGACAAATAAGTGAGAACTAGAGTGACCGGTCAGGTGGATCAATCACTCAGGATCTTACCCAAGTGATTTTCCACCAGTGTGGTAAGCCCTAACACTTTCTTAAACATTGTCCCCAACCCCATGTGGAGTGCTGAGATTATGGTAGGATGAGATATCTACCAAGGTTCTATAGGAACCCTAGATATACAGTTAGTGATGGGAGAGCTAGATAATACAAGGGTTCAGGAAGGAAATATTATAAACCATATCAGTCAGGCAGATATACCTATACTAGCCAAGGAGGTAGAGTCCATGGACATGGTGCTTTTGGGAAAGAGCACCCATATCATCAGAGTGGGGAAACATAAGGGATTTATGTGACATCAAAAGTAATAGTGGCATGATAGTTTCATGTGGTAAAACTAACACTTTTGGATAGAATGGTTGGGCCATCAATAGGGAAAGTTATTATTCTATTATATTTGACTTTATCTAGTGCCTTATTTGAAAATAGTTTATCTCATTCCTTCATATCTGCAAAACATGTTAATGATTTGATCCTGATACTGGATTTTGTTAGTCAGGTAATTAATATAGATACACCATTGGGAGTATGTTATAGAGACATATATTTGTGAAATGGTTGTTCTCTTAATATTGTGGAGTATCATTTTAGGTTGGATCTCTATATCCTATATATGTCAAGCTTCAACCTCATTATGGGTATGGAATGGAAAGTCACATACTGAGCTCACATTGATTGTTACCAGAGGAGAGTGAATTTCACATATCCTAAGGGTTACTAATATAATCTTCATGGATAATGGGATATCCAGGAAGGCCGAGTAGGGACAATTACTTAACAACTGGGAGAGCTCACAGCCTAGGTTTCTAGTCATTTAATAGATGATGATGGTGTGAAGTAGGATATCTTTCAACCAGTGGTGGAATAGTTTTAGGATGTTTTTTTGAAAAATTATTAGGGATTCCACCTAAGAGAGATGTGGAATTTATTATTGATCTCATGAATTGGGCTGATCTAATTTGTATTCTACCATACAGAATGACACTGACAGATTTTCAGGAGTTTAATAATTAACAGGAGGAATTTAAGGGTGAGGGATTTACCAGTTAAATAATGTCACCTTGGATATCATTGGTGTTGTTTGAAAAGAAAAGAGTTTGCACTTGTGTGTAAATTACCAGAAGTTGAAAAAGATTACTATAAATAATTGATATCCTCTTCCACATATCAATGATCTATTTGAACAGTTGAGAGGATATTGTGTGTTCTCGAATATTGACTTGCGATTGGGGTATTATTAGTTGAGAGTTTAGACTTATGATACACCATGGAATAATTTTGGAAGTAGGTATGGCCTATATAAGTTCTTCGTAATTCTGTTTTGGTTGAAGAATGAACCAACAATTTTTATGGCCTTGATGAATAGAATCTTCTATCTGTACCTGAATTATTTTTTAGTAGTGTTCATGGATGACATATTGGTATACTCCAAGAATCCTAAAGATCATTCCCAACATCTTGACATCGTCTTCAGTACACTAATATAAAATAAGATATATTCTAAGTTATCTATGTGTTAGTTTTGTATTATTTAGGTACACTCCTTAGGGAACATCATCTCATAGGAAGGTTTTTTAGTGGACCAAGATAAGGTTCAAGAAGTGGTTTCATGGGAGAATCCCAAGAACGTGTTTGATATCTATAGATTTATAGGGTTATCTAGATAGTACTAAATTTTTATCTAGAAATTTTCTTATTTTGTAGTGCCACTTTCTAGCTTGACCAAAAAAAGGTGTTAACATTTTATTGGTCGATAGATTATGAGATGGACTTCCAGAAGTTTAAAAAGTGTTTGAAATCGGTATTGGTATTGATCCTACTCGAGGCAGGTGAGGAGTAAATGGTGTATTTTGATGCTTCTGGGATTGGACTTGGAGCTGTGTTGATAAAGGGAGATTTAGTTGTGGTCTATGGGCATCAAAAACTAATGCCACATGAATAGAACAACCATACACATGACCTAGACCTAGAAACAATTGTTTATGCTTTAAAGTGTTGGTGGAACCATCTAATGGAGAGAAGTTTATGGTGTATATGGATCACAATAACATAAGGTATATCTTCTCAAAATTATATTTTAATCCACTGTAGTGGATATTGGTCATGTATTTACAGTCGTTTTATTTTGAGCTAGCATGTATTCTTGGAAAAGGAAACAATATGGATGATGCTTTGAGCTGGAAAACTCGGATTTAGATGGTTCGAGAGTCTAGTGTTGAGTGGAATATGATGACTTTACTTGTTGATATGTATGTGGTGGTTCCAGAGAGTCAAGATCATATGTCTATGTTTTTAGTTCCAATGGAGTATACACTTTTGAGACAGATCCGGAACAAGAAGTTTGAGGATATTTAGTGTTTGACCACGAGGGAAAAACATGAAGGTGGAGAGTCACATTCAGATTGGAGCATAGATGAGGATGATATTATCTATGTCAAGTATTGATTTGTTGTACCTACGAGAATGCGATAGTATATCATACGAGAATTTCATGCATCGAAGTGGGAGGTACATCCAGGTGTGACCAAAATGTACCGAGAATTACAATGATAGTTTTGGTGACCAGGAATAAAGAAGGAGATAAAAGTGTTTATAACATGATGCTACACCTGTTACTAAGTGAAGGTAGAGCATCAATGACCTGGAGTATTGATGCAGTCATTTACCATTCATGAAAAGAAGTGGAACGATGTGATAATGGATTTTGTGGTGGGTCTTACAAATACACTAATAAGAGTGATGATATTTAGGTTATTGTGGATTGAATATTGAAATTAAAAATTTTTGTGTATATATGGTATAATTTCTCAGTAGAACAGCTAGGATAGTTGTATGTTAAAAAAATAGTCCATATTCATGGGGTTCTACATACTATAGTTTGAAATCATGAATCATGTTTCAGTTCATGCTTCTAGTAGGGCTTACATAAGGCACTCAATATATAGGTAATATTGAGTACGAATTTTCACCCACAGAAAGATGAGAAGTCAGAGCATACTATACAGGTACTTGAGGATTTCTTGCAGGCATGTATTCTTGACTTTGGAAGATCTTGGGAAAATAACTTGGCTTTAGTAGAGATTTTCTAACAATATTTACCAAGAAATGAAAAATATGGCACCATATGAGGATATTTATGGTAGTATATGCAAATCACTGTTATGATGAGTGGAGGCAGGTGAGTCAGAGTTATTGGGACGAAGTCTTATACATCAGACAAAAAATACCTTTATCTAATTTGGAAACATATGGATTAGATTCAGATTAGACATAAGTCATATGATGATAAATAGAGATGCCCCTTGTAACAACCCAAAAATTTATTAATGAAAATTACTCTTGGTTCATTTAAATTTATTCATATGGTTATGTAAAACATATGAACTTATTTGGTTCTATGTTTTGGATTTTAAAATACCATTAAGAATTGTGACCATTACTAATATAGTCATTGAATAGTGATCACATGATTAGTATAAATATAGGGCTTTAAAAAATCCCATTTACTCAGACAAAGGAAGCGATGGCCTCATCTAGTAGACTTGCCCCTTATGAAGACCATTTATCAGAGCTCAGAAAGGAGGTAATGTCATTGGGATTCGATCTTGACCAATCCCAAGATGAGATTGAATATGTTAATCTCGAGCGGAACCACCTATGAGATAAGTGTAAGTTGATAGAGATTACCACTTGAGTAGTGGTATCCAAGCCACCCCAAGAGTCTGTCACCATCACGAACCTTACCCAAAGGTCTTATACCGGTGTTTTAAGAGGTTAAAAATAATATTTTGATGAATTAATTGATTTTTTAATTAAATAATATTTTAATAAAAATATTATTATTATAAAATTACATTTTATTAAATATAAATGATCATATAATTTTATGAATTCAATTGAAATTTTTATTAAGGTTTGAAAGCTATTATTATCAAAACACATAAATTTTTGATAAATGTATGTTTTTTAAAAAGTAAAAAATTAACATATTTAGAAAATTATTTATATAAAATTAATATTATTTTTGGAAACAGGATGTCAAAATTATTCAATAGTGACTTTTTCAAAATTTTATGATAGTCGAATTTTTGGGAAAAAATTAAATACCTTTTAAATATATAATGTGTTTTATGACATCATAATGACCCAATACTGTTGTAATAAAATACTATGAACATTAATTTAGGCCAATATATGTTTTACCATTAAAATAATATGATTTCGGGTTTGTTTTATTTTTTTTACAAAGCTGTTGTGGACCCTTCAAAAATTATATAACATTTTGTCTTTTAAAACTGTTTTCCTTGAGAGTGTGACTCACCTCCACACAAGCAAAACTATTATTTAAATACGTTAGGCCATTGGCCTTATAAAATATTGTTTTACACTCCCCTTTGGAAAAAACTATGGGCAAAATCCTTGGTCTGGTTTGTGGTTATGATTAGTTTAATGTGTGATGTTCCAAACCTAAATAATAAAGAATTCCCTCTCCTTTCCTATATCAACCCACCCAAGCTCCAACTTCCTCTTCACTAAAAGCCTTTTTAGTTCTTCAAACCTCTTCACTCCTCTCTCTAGAATCCTTCCAAGTTTCTCCAAGATACAAATAATCCTCTCTCAAGCCTCTCCCAAGCCTTTGGGATCACACTTCCAAGTAAGGGATTCTCACTTTCCTTATTTATGTCCAAGTTTCCTTATATTGTTATGACCTTTTATTTTCAATTATAAATGTGGAGTTATGATTTTGTACCTCCACCATACATCCATATTCATGTTTGAATAATTATAAATCCCATTTATCTCTCATTAATTCCTCTCATGTACACCCGTTACTGTCCTGATATTCCGAAAGGAATTTCTCTCTCCTCATTTACATTCAAGAAATCCTTTTGTATTACGTATCTAAATTACATCACATTTGTTGGGAAATGTATATATATGACCCCATTAATGTATATTTCATGTCCATATGTGAGACACCCATTTATCTCTCATCAACCATTTTTATGAATTATTCTATCACGTAGTTATGTTGCCAAAATGGTACCGTGTTTTCCAAGCCATGATCTTTGTGTAGTGAATACCATACTCATGTCTCTATCAAGGGTATTAGCCTTTATGAACATATAAATAATTAATGGTACTTTAATGTATTTATTCCACTTTCCTTAATCATGGAATAACTTATTATGTTGATTGATTCCATGTTATATGATCCATGTGGCACACTTATGCCTGAAATGAAATTTTTAAGAAGTGTACACCCTAATAGCGCTCCAATGCATTAGGTAAAGTATAGTATGATGATACGTCATGTGAAATGAGTGCTTAATCATGCTAATTAAAGTACAATGAGGGTTTACTCATGCTCCATGTGCTATTGTGTTTTACTCATGCTCCTTGTGCAATGAGCCTTGGCTCATGATAATTCCATGTTAAGTGTTGTTGCCACATTTCCATGTTATGATTATCATGATTTATCATGAATTTATGTTCATATTTCTCTTTCTCTCCACTAATATTCCTATTTTCTAACATGTATTGTATTCCTCATGTTATTCCATATTTATTCCCTTATGGGGCGTTATAGCTCACCCTTTTTATGCATGTCCTCAGGTTATCCTACACAATGCTAAGTACGAGGTAATGTAGTGGTCATGTAAAGGATGTTTTCAATAAGATATTGAATTCTATGATTTAAGTTGTTATTTAATGTTTCTAATCCCCAAAGACACTAGACCTCT
This sequence comes from Viscum album, assembly GCA_963277665.1. Lineage (NCBI taxonomy): Eukaryota > Viridiplantae > Streptophyta > Magnoliopsida > Santalales > Viscaceae > Viscum > Viscum album. Next base: position 1,212,264,354 of record OY728138.1, read on the forward strand.
AGATATTTTATGTTGTATCAAGTGAATTTTTTATGTAATAAATCATGTTTAAGTATGTAATAAAGAGCAGGGTTGTCATAGTTAATATCAGAGGATAGATTTAGTTACTTTTTTGATTAGGATTATAAAACCCTTGTGAATAATTAGAGTCAATACTATGTTTAATAAAAACATCCCTAAGTTTGTGTGGGTATTGATTAAGTGGTTTATCAAGAAAATACATCCATGTCTGGATACGAGAAGGTAGAAGCGGCTCTGGCACAGATGTACCTAGGGGTGAAAACCCCGACAAGTCGTTTTGAGATTGACCTGGGGTATCCTGGTACATGACAATGGGAATTGCTATAATCTTGGTTACTACACTCCCAGGGGATATGCTTTGGTAAATTAACAATCTTATTATGAACCATTATTAATGGAATTTAAAAAAATGCCTCTAAGAATATATGTTAGAAATTAGATCATGGATGACATAGATTGAAGCCTATAGATTCATAATTTAAGGAAATAAAAGCTATTTATTCATCGGTTACCCTTTATGTGTTACCCCTAACATTCATTTTATTCCAACCAATTGACAGTAATAGGATGACTCAGGCTAAAAACTGATGTTAATATTAATGTGATGACTATTCTAATGACATTCCCACTCCGATGGGATTGGGAATCGCGAATTTTGTCATGATTATCTCTCAGTTAACTCAAAATTTGAATATAAACATGGGTCAAGAGGAATTTTCACCCCCCCAAGAAAGAACAAGTCTCTTTTGAGAGATTTATGAGACAAAGGCCTCCTACTTTTAATGGATCTTCTGATCCCTCAACCGCCAAACAATGGATCAACTCCATTGAAAATATATTCTCCATCCTTCAATGTTCCGAACAAGATAAGGTTATTTTGGATGATTTTCATATGGAGGGTGAATCTAATCAATGGTGGACATTGATAAAAAATACAAAGCCTGAGGAAAAGATCGAGGTGTTAGAATGGAAGGATTTTTGGAAGATGTTTTTTGATGAATATTTTCCACACACCCTCTGGCGTCAGATGGAAAGGTAATTCCATGCTCTCAAGAAAAAAGACGATGAATATGTCATAGAGTACGAGGAAAACTTCACAAGGCTTGCACGATATGCCTCTGGATTTGTCGTTACCCCGAATTCAAGTTTGACCGCTTCTTTGGTGGGATGAAACCTAGCCTGCGGAAAGCCCTGGCGATCTGTGACATTGAAAACTATGAGGAAATTTCCCAATGTGTCTTCAAGGCTGAAATAGAGATCAAAAAATCTCAAGGGTATCATGGTGATAAGAAGAGTAAGGTGGATTTCAATTCTGGTGGTCCGATGGATAAATCAAATAGTGCTATGAAAATCCAGCACCCCACTTGCCAAAGGTGAGGAAAGAAGAACCCTAGAAATTGCCTATAAGGTACGAGTAAATGCTTTACGTGTGGAAGAGAAGGGCACCTGGATATTAACTGTCGGAAAGAAAAACCTGTGGTTGCGACAGAGGAGAGGAACGCCCTGTTCGAATCTCAACGCATTGTTCAATGCTTCAAATACAAAGAACCAGTGGATCTTGCAAATCAGTTCCCCAAGCCAAGGGTTTTGGGAGGCAACCAACAACCTACAAGGTAGAAAGGTTGAGCTTTTTCCATCACTACCACCAAAGTGAACCCCGGTAATGAAGTGGTGACAGGTAAACTAGTTATTTATTCAATAATAGAGTATGTACTTTTTGATTCAGGTTCTACGCTTTCTTTTATATCCCAAAATTTTATTAGAACAATCCCATCACCACCAAAAATCATGGAAGTAAAGATGTTGACAAGTAATAATAATGGTGAAATCATTGCATCACATGCATATAAATCCTCCCCTGTCATAATCGGTGGATTGAACTTCCCGGAAAACCTCATCATACTCCCTCTAGTGGAATTCGATGCAATTATTGGCATGGATTGTCTCACCTTATATTGTGCCAACATAAATTACGGTGAGAGGGAAACCACTCTCCATGTGGAGAATCGACCCCCGATTCTGTACAAGTACAAGGAGGAAGATGAATCTTCTTTACTTCCATCATCTCAAGCATGGATATTACTACTATATGAATATGCATATCTGGATCAGATGATTGAGTCTAAGGAGGAAACCATCCATCAATACATCCCTATTATGAGGGAATTTGCTAAAGTGTTTCTTGAGGAATTTCCTAATCTTCCTCCTAGAAGAGATGTTGAATTCTCAATTGATCATATACCTAGGGTGATGCCAATATCCAAGACTCTATATAGAATGGCTGTTGTGAAGCTTGAGAATATAAAGAAACAACTAAATGGGAATTTGGATAAAGGGTTTATACACCCAACTGATTCACCATGGGGTGCACTTGTCCTCTTTATCAAGAAGAAGGATGGGTCAATCTGCCTTTTCATCGATTATCATGAGCTTAACAAAATCAGGATAAAGAACAAGTATCCTCTCCCACAAATCGATGACTTGTTATATCAGCATCATGGATCACAATACTTATCCAAGGTAGATTTTTGGTCAGGATATTATCAAGTAGGGGTGAAGAAGAAAGATATCCCAAATAATAATTTTTGTACAAGATACGGGAACTATGAATTCAATGTAATTCCTTTCGGACTCACTAATGCTCCAAAAATCATCATGGACTTTATTAATAGAGTCTTCAGAGATTACCTAAAAAATATATGGTAGTATTTATAAATGATATTAGAATATACTCCAAAACAAAGGAGGATCATGAGGAGCATCTAATAACTGTACTATATACCATGCGAAAGGAGAAGATCTATGAAAATTATAGCATGTGTGAGTTATGGTTGAAGGAGGTCTCATTCTTGGGCCATATCTTCACAATAAATGGGATATCTATGGATCCCTCCAAGACAACTGCAATAGAGGGATGTCCGAGGCCAATATCGGTAACAGAAATCTATAGCTTCTTGGCGTTAGCAAGATATTATCGTTGATTTGGGAGAAATTTCTCATGATTTTCCAACCATTTTACCAAGATAACTTGGAAGGGAGTAAAGTTTTCTTGGAGTGATGAATGTGAAGAAAGCTTCAAGAAGTTGAAAAGAAGGCTTATCACTATGCCCGTGCTCACTTTACCCACAAGTAGAGAACTTTTTGTGGTATTCATCGATTCTTCAAAGAAGGGCCTGAGCCGTGTGTTGATGCAAAATGACAAAGTCATTGCCTATGATTCAAGGAAATTGAAATTCCATGAGGGAAATTATCCAACACATGATCTGGAGTTATCTGCAGTGATCTTTGATTTAAAAATTTGGCAGCATAATCTCTTTGGGAAGATGTATGAAATATATAAAGACCACAAAAGCCTCAAGTATATATTCACATAGAAAGAGTTGAACATGCACCAATAAATATAGTTAGAGCTGATCAAAGACTATGAATGCTCAATACATTATGATAATGGGAAATAGAACTAGGTGGAAGATGCTCTAAGTTGAAAGGACTCATCAATTCTATAATTTATGAAAATTGAAAAAAATCCAGTCTTCCATGATTTGATGAAGAGGGACATGATAATCATAAAGAAGGTAATATCATTAATCCTTTTACAAATGATTGCTCAACCGTCTATTTTGGAATGGTTAAAGTATTCTCAAAAGGATGATGTGGGAATTCATAAGAAAGTGGAAGCTATCAGAAAAGGTAAATCCTTAGAGTTAAATGTTAATGAAGAAGGAATTGTGTGATTTGCGAAAAGTCTATGTGTTCCCTCAAGTTTAGAGCTGAAGAAGGAACTTTTGGATGATCCACATAGTCCAAATTTCTCTATTCACTCAGGAAACACAAAGATGTATCAAGATCTCTGATATCATTATTGGTGGGATAATATGAAGAAGGATATCGCTGATTATACATCAATGTGCCTAGTGTGTCAGTAAGTGATGGCAGAGAGGCAAACGTCTAAGGGGATGATTTAACCATTTCCCATACCAGCATGGAAATGGTAGAACATAACCATAGACTTTGTCACTAGACTTTTGAAGACATCAAAAGACAACAATTCAATCTGGGATGTTTTGGATCGTCTTAAAAATCCTGCACACTTCATTTCAATTCAATATGATTTCTCAATGGATCAAATGTCACAGATATACATCAGGGAAGTGGTAAGGCTGCATGGGGTACCACTATCTATTGTATCTGATTGAGATCCAAGATTCAACTCTATGTTTTGGAAGAGTCTTCAAAATTCTCTAAGCACTGAACTAAACTTTAGTACGACCTATCATCCTCAAACTTATGGACAATATGAGGGAACTATTCGTACACTAGAAGATATGTTAAGATCATGTTCTATGGACTTCAAAGAAATATGGGATCAACATCTTACTTTGGTTGAATTATCTTATAATAATAGTTTCCACTCGAGCATCTTAATGGAAACTTATGAAGACCTGTATGGGAATAGGTGCAAAACACCAACATATTGGGATGAAGTCGGTGAGCGTAAGATACTAGGACAAGAAATGGTTGAAGAAATGGTGGAGATGGTGAAAACCATTCAGCAGCATATCAAGGCAGCTCATAGTCGATATAAGAGTTATGTAGATAATCGTCAATGAGAACTTGAGTTTAAAATTGGATACATAGTATTTATATGCATATCTCCATGGAAGAAGGTAATGATGTTTGGAAATAAGGGGAAGTTAAGCCTTATGTACATCGGCCCCTTCGAGATTTTTGATCGTGTCGGGGCTATGGAATATCGACTAGCACTTCCTCCTACCATGACCAAAGTACATGATGTCTTTAATGTATCCCTCTTATGTAATTACATAACAGACCCATCACATGTACTCTCTTCAAAGGTAGTAAAGCTAGAGGATGATCTTTCTTATGAGGAGAAACCAATGAAGATCTTAGATAGTAGAGAAAATGTTCTATGAAATAAGACAATGCCACTCATCAAGGTGTTGTGGAAATCCACAAGTTTGAAGAAGCGACATGGGAATCAGAGGAAGTTATGAAGTAGAGTTACCCACATCTTTTTTAGTGTGGGAAAAGTAAATTTCTAGTGATAATTTTCTTAATGGGGGAAGATTGTAATGACCCAAAAATTTATTAATGAAAATTTCTCTTGGTCTATTTAAATGTTTTCTTAAGGTTATGAAAATTGTATGCACTTATTTGGTTCTCTGTTTTGAATTTTAAAATACCATTAAGAATTGTGACCATTTCTAATATAATCGTTGAATAATGATCACATGATTAGTATCGATATAAGGCTTTAACAAATCCAATTTACTCAGAAAAAGGAAGCGATGACCTCATCCAGTAGACTTTCCTCAAACGAAGCCCATTTATCAAATCTTGGAAAGGAGTTGGCATCATCGGGCTTCACTCTTGTCCAATCCCTCTGAGCTTGAATACATTAATCTCGAGTGGAACTGCCTATGAGAGAAGTGGAAGTTGATAGAGATTTCCACTTGAGCAATGTTAATAGAGACACCCCAAGAGTCTTTCACCATCACGCACCTTACCCTAAGGTCTTATGTTGGTGTTTTAAGGGGTTATGTAATAATACCCGAGTACTACAATTATGTACATTATTATTGTATAGAGAATATACATTCTTTTTATTATTGTTACTTTGTAAATAGTTTTAAAGCAAAAATATTATTTTTAGTTAATATTAAACTAAGAATTCTATTTTGATGAATTAACAGATTTTTTGAATTAAATAATATTTTAACAAGATATCATTATTATTAAATTAATTTTTACTAAATATAAATGATCGTATAATTTTATGAATGCAATTGTAATTTTTATTATGTTTTGAAAGCTCTTTTTGTCAAAACCCATGAATTTTTTATAAATGTTGGTTTTTTATTTTAAAAGTAAAAATTCAAATATTTTGAAAATTATTTAGATAAAATGAATATTATTTTTGGAATTAGGAAATTGAAATTATCCAATGGTGAATTTTTCATAATTTTCTGAGATAGTTGAATTCTTGGGTAAAAATTAAATACCATTTAAATATATAAGGTGTTTTATGACATCATAATGACCCAATAGTGATGTAATAAAATACTATAAACATTATGTTAGGCTAATATACGTTTTAACATAAAAATAATGTGTTTTTGGGTTTGTTTGATTTATTTTAAAAATCTTTAGTGGACCCTTCATGACTTATAAAACATTTTGTCTTTTTAAATTGTTTTACTTGAGAGTGTGACTCACCTTCACATAAGAAACCCTATTATTTTAATACATTCGGCCATTTTCCTTATAAAATATTGTTTTCCACTCCCCTTTAGCAGAAACCATGGACTGGTTTGTGGTTTTGATTAGTTTATTATGTGGTGTCTGAAACCTAAATAATAAAGAATTCCCTCTCCTTTCCAATACAAACCCACCCAAGCTACCACTTCCTCTTCACTAAAAGCCTTTGGAGTTCATCCAACCTCTTCCCTCATCTCTCTATAATCCTTAAAAGGCACCCTAATCTCTCCATAATCCTCTATAAATCCCCTCCCAGGCCGTTGGGATCACACTTCCAAGTAAGGGATTCTCACTTTCCTTATTCATGTCCAAGTTTCCTTATATTGTTATGCAATTTTTTTCAAGTATAAATGTTCAGGTATGATTTTCAACCTCCCCCATACTTCCATATTCATGTTTGAAAAATTATACATCCCCTTTCTATCTCATTAATGCCTCCCATGTACACCCGTTACTACGCTGAAATTCCAAAAGGAATTTCTCTCTCCTCGTTTACATTCAAGCAATTCTTTTGTATTACATCTCTAAATTCCATTACATTTTTGGGGACATGTATCTCTATGACCCTCTTATTGTCTATTTCATGTACATATGACGAGATACCCATTTCTCTCTCATTATCCATTTTTATGAATTATTCTGTCACACAATTATTCTATCGAAATTGCAACGCGTTTTCCAAGCCAAGATCTTGGTGTAGTGAATACCATACCCATTTCACTATCAAGGATATTCACCTTTATGCATATATAAATATTTAATTTTACTTTAATTTATTTACTCTGCATTCCTTAATCATTGAATAACTTATTATGTTGATTGATTCAATGTTATATGATCTATGTGGCAGAGTTATGCGTGAAATGAAATGTTTAAGAAGGGTACACCCTAATAGTGCTCCAATGAATTGGGAAAAGTATAGTATCATGATGTTTCATGTGCAGTGGGAGTTGAATCATTCTAATTCAAGTGAAACTAAGGTTTAGTCGTGCTTCATGTTCAATTAGGGTTTACTCATGCTCCATGTGCAATAAGCCTTGGCTCATGCTAATAACATGTTAAGAGTTGTTTCCACATTTCCATGTTATTATTATCAAGCTTTATCATGACTTTATGTTCATGTTTCTCTTGTGATCCATTTATATGCCTATTTTCTAACATGTATTGTATTCCTCATGTTATTCCATGTTTATTCTCTTACTGAGCTTTATAGCTCACCCTTTTTTATGCATGTCCTCAGTTTATCCTATGAAATGCTAAGTACGGGGGGATGTAGTGGTCATATAAATGAAGTTTTCTATAAGATGTTGCATTCTATGCTTTAAGTTGTTATGTAATGTTCTTAATCCCCAAATACACTAGACCTCTCAATATACTATGTTGTCTCAAGTGAAGGTCTTATGTAATAAATCATTTATAAGTATGTAATAAAGAGAAGGGTTGTCATACCCCTAGTTTTCAAAGAGGGTGATTATATATACCTTTAATTTTTTCCTAGGTTGGGTCCTCGTAGGATATGGAGATAGGTAAAGTTGGTGCTTGGGTTTTTGGGCATTTTGAGGTTATGGAGATAATCGGTCTGGTAAAATACAATTTTTCTCTTCTATAGAAATATAGAGCTATGCATAATGTATTCTATATATCACAACTATGGAGGTATCACCCCAACCCTTATCATGTGATTTATGTGGATGATGTTGATCTAGAGATAGATGCATCATTTTTAGAGAATCTGATATGTGTATTGGATCGCAGTGAGAAGGTGTTGTGGGGGATGATTGTGATGATAGTTCATGTATTTTGGAAACATGGGAATGTGTAGGAGGAGACCTGGGAAAGGGAAATAGATATGTAGGCTTAGTGGCTTGATCATTTTGGTTTGGAATCTTAGAGAATATTGAGATTGAAACTCAAGGACAAAATATTATATGGCAGGGATAATGTAAGATCCCAAACCTTTCTAGAGTAGAATCAAGCTTAAAATAAGGTATTATTTCTCTTTATATGAGTAATTTTTTTTGGGTTATGACTCGGGGTGTGTTTCTGTGGAAAATTGAGAAAAATCGAAGAAAAAGTGGTTGTGCATGGTTGGTGCATAGTTAGAGAAAACTATCCACCCCATCCTAGGAAACAATACGACCCAAGATAGTGAGGGTTTGCACGGCTAGTGCACACTTTATCAAACCATGTGTGATAATTATAACGACCTGACAATTAGTTTTAAATTCACCTGAACCCCTAAAACTTCCCCCATTCAACCCAAACTAGGACCAACATAGTTTTTAATTATTTCATAGATTGTTGGTGGGATTCCAAGTATTTTCAACTTCTATTATTCATGAATCAAATCCCGGATCAAATATCTCCTCCTCCCCTGGTATGTGGATTCTATCCCATTGGTTTCCCATTCATCTCACATCCTTGTATCATTATTTTTAGGGGAATTTATCTTCTTTTTTTCTAGATATAGGTATAGATTTGGTGAATCTAGATATAGGATTATAGATATAGATCTTGATTAGCTAGATCATATGCTTTGTTAATCTTGATTTAGGTTATTAATCTGAAAACTATTCTACATCGTTGTGCTGCTCAATTTTGGTAATTTATATTTGGAAATAGTTCGTCAATGAATTAAGGTAGGTGTTCTAAAGTCCAAATCCCATAATCATGATTTTTATTACATGTATGAAAATTATAGAATTGTTATATTTTTTATCAATCAAAATATTCCAAATAGATTTAATTAATTTGGAGAATTAATTAATTATGGAATTGTGGAATTGATTATATTCTATTGATATCATGATTTGGGGGTAATTGATTGTGGAATTAATTATCGGATATTGGTATCATGATTTGAGATAATTAATTATGGAATTAATTATTGGATGTTGATATTGTGAAAATATTAATTAATCTTCGAATTAATTAATGGATTTCGATTAATTAATTTTTAAATTAATTAATGGAAGTTGTTATGGGTAAATTTGATAATAATATTAATGAATATAATCATTATAGATGTGAAAATTTAAAAACATGTTACAATGAGATACATGTGAGGTTATGATAAAGAATGATATATCTGTATATTTGAAAAATGAGGTTTTAGACATGACAAACTACACTAGTGATATACATGTGTAGTTGTTAAATGGGGTGATAGACCTAACGATCTATGACAATGATAGATCTATCTATATGGTTGATAAATGGGGTATTATAAATGACTATCTAAATCAATTATATATGCATATGATTGAGAATTGGGGTGGTAAACATGATATTCTATGCCCATGATGTATATGGATGATTGAGAGTTGGGGTTCCAGACTTGATGTATGACCATGGTATATATACATGATTGATAAATGGGGTGATAGAAATGGAATTCAATACCCAAAACATTAGCACATGACTATGGTTAAAAGTGTTCCTAATAATGAAAGTGAAATAAAATGGATAATGAAAGCCTATTTGTTTAAGTGAATTATGAATTGAATATGTAACATGGTTTAGACCCGGCATGGGCTAGAGAAGGTATTAAGGTAAGGGTGTCCTCAGGAACCCACTGGTCTATGTGGTTTAATAAAGATTAATTTATAATGTTATAACTATTTTATTATGAATTTTAATTAATTCTTTATATAATTTCATACACTTTATATTGACTGGATTTGTTTTAAATATCGTTGGTGGTATCCCACTGAGTTGTATTCACACCCTACTTGGGCTGCCTGATCGATACCTGAATAGATTTGTTGTTGCATGATATGATTAGGGAAATGTCCCTATGTTAGATTTCTGGTTTGGGGAATTGACCTTGGAAGAGGGAACCATATGTGGTTTGGGACCAGCTTTGGAGTCATTGGTGTCTTTATTTTCAGTTTTCATTTTAGACACATGAAATATACTTTATCATGGAATTTTTTCTGCTTTATTTGGATATTATATTTCTTAATTTTTTTATATTGATATATTGGTATTGTTTCCAGTTATATATGATTATTCTATTATTTATTTGTTTCCTCTGGTGTATTACTTAGATAAAAGAGGGTATAGTCTCCCCATGATTGACTTATCAGACCCTCACTTCTAGTCGGAAGCCTCTCGCATATGGGAATGTGTTCCTGAGTTCATGTGGCGATTTGGATTGGGGCACCGATGTGTTATACCTAGGCTGAGATGTTACAATAATTGATGATTGTTTTTAAGAAAATATAAATTTATTACTCTCTCTAGTTAGGAATCAATGTTCTTTCAAAACAATGTTTTCTAAAATTGTTTTCAAAATATTTTTAATTGATCTTTTAATTTCATTTTCAAGGTAAAGGGTTTAATAAAAATATTTTTTTTTGAAATTGTTTTAAATTATTTTTAAAACATCCTTTATAAGTTTCCATGGTTTTTTTCAAAGAAAATCATTTTGAAAATGTTTTATGTTATAAAAATTGATTTTCAAAACAAAAAGGATATTTTCCTCAAGAATTTTTTTAATGATATTTTAATGTTATTTCCATTCATCAACATCAATATCCATTATTGTTACTTATCTTCCAATGGGGATATTTTTAATTGACGCCATGCTCTTTATTTTTCTAGATTAATTATGATTGTTTCAAATAGATTGTTATGGAACCCATATCCTTTCTACATGTTAATAATTTTTAAAATAGATTAACATGAAACCCATTTAATTTACATGGTTAAATAAAGTTATGAATGTAATGATGATTATTTCTAGGAGTTTTATTCATATTGTGGTTCTTAGACATATTACATAATGGGGTGTCCTAGATAGTACCAGGTGATCCCATTATAGATTTGATTATGGGGTTGCCTTGATAGCATCGGGTGATCTCATTACAACATACATGATGGGGTGGCCCAGATAGCACTGGCTAAGCCCATTATATATTTTATGATAAGGTGGCCCAGATAGCACAATGGGTTCCTGTTATAGCTTATATGATGGGCGTGCCCAAATAACACTCAAATTCATTGGGTAATGATTATATTTGAAGTCTTCAATATAGTTATTCTAATTAAAATGTTTTTGAAAGAGTTTTATGATTATTAGGATCTATGGTACTAAAAAGAATTTTAATTTCTTATTTTGGGTTTATAATATTACTGATGATCAATATTGATATCACATGGATCATTATTATTAGTTTTGACAACTCGTTAATTTTTTCATGTTTTCATATTTGATGATCCAGGTATTGATGGGAATGAGTTCTTTTATGATTTTCTCATATACAATGATTTTTTCATCACACTCTTATGAAATTTTTATTCTCATTGTTGACATTTAATTTTTAATTAATATTTTTACCCTTATTGAGAATTTGATCTCACCCTTATTATGTTTTCATCTTTGTGAGGTTATAAAGAATGAGGATGGACAATTTATGTATATAAAATATTTTACAAGGATGATGTTGATGACCTAATGTGAAATAAGAAAAGCTGGGCTAAATGGGAGATGATGTTCATATTTATAAACAAGTTTTTAATATATGTGTTTATTATAATTATCTAAAACTATAAATCTAAAAGGTACAAGGGTATGTAGGCGATCCGGTTTTTTTAATGTTTAATATCTTGGATGAAAAAATGGGTCACCCTTATCAGCATCAAAGTAGAAAATGTAAATTTTATGATTTCAACAACGAATCTGAGAGTGTGGGTTCCAGGATGTTATAATATTGAATCTGATATGTATAACCATTCACCCCTTATTTATCCTCCTCTATTCTCACACCAACTCTATCGAAGGTTTCTATTTAGGATCTCCTCATAGGAATTAATGGATCTCCTCTGTTTGAGATATAATTCAAGTGATTCTTGTCTCATTGGAAGCCTCTTAATATGATAATAGGTCCTATTACTTATTATCTCATTTTTATCACCATCTCAAATCTATTTTCATGAAAGCTAATATGCAAAATTTTCAAGGTGTTTGCCTAGTTTTGTGATTTCTATCATTTCAGATCGAATCAAATATCGATAATGGATGAGTGAGGATTCCTTGGTACAGGGTAGGTTATTTATTTATTTTACATAAATGTCTCACATGTTTATAATTTTTATTATTATGTTGCATTCTATTCATTCTATGTGTTTCTTCTAAAGAGTGAAATAATTTATACTTAACTATTAGACCAAAATTAGGATGTTCCATGGACCTGTTAGCCTTGTTATAGGGTTTTGAATTCAACCTAGATCACTAATTTGTGTGTGTCCTACTATTTCCCCCCATTTTCCATTATTAGTAAATAAATAAGACACCTCCTAAATGGGTTTAAGTTAACTCCTAAAATTGTAATTAAATAAATGATGATAAATGAATTGATTAATTTATAATATGTCATGTATATTTACTTATCCCATGTTAAATTATGAAATAGGACCTAGGTATAAAAGGGAATTTAATTAAAGGAGAGACTCCTAAAATTAAATTTCCTCGGCCATGAGTATGAATCCCTTAACCTCATCAGAGTTTGATGTATTTTGTGTGAACCACACCTTAGGGTGTGTGAGATTAAACATTTCATTTGACCATGTATATCCTATGCTACCAAAAACTGTCATATGGTGTGGTGGATTTACACTAATGATTGAATGACTAAATGGTCTTCATTGAGCTTTAAAAGAGAAATGGGTAGAATATGTTTCACTTTAATCGTTCTTACCTTAGGCTTGAGTATTTTCCTTTTATATAAAGGAAATGTGAAATTAAATGCATTGATGTATTCCCTGGGAACTTATAAAAATGATTAAATGAATGGATAAATTGTAAATTGGCATGGATAAATCCCATATCCAAAGTATAATTGTTAAATGCTATGATCTTGATTATGATATAATGCCTTGAGTGATACTTGGATTCCTAAAATGGGATGCCTCAAATGAGATCATAGGTTGAATGGAATTATATAAATCCTTGAGTTATACTTGGATTCTTGATATGGAATGTCTTGGGTGGGCCTAGAGGTTAAAAAAATTAAGATACTCCTTACAAAATACCTGGATTCCTTATACATAATTCCTTAGATGGGATCATAGGTTACATGACATGATATACTCCTTGATTAATACTTGGATTCTGATACAGAATGCGTTGGATGGGCTTAGAGGTTAAATGTTATTATGTTATGTTAGGGGAAACACATGGATTCTGATGCGGAATTCCTTGGATAAGATTAAATATCATATAATATTTTATTATGTTTTATTATAAATTAGTTTACCATTAACTGATAAACCTTTAAAGACATGAAAAAAGTAGAGCCTTATATGATCATCATTGTAACACCCGAGACTTTTATGATATATAAATCATCAAAGGAATCTTTTTCTACACAACACTTGCTTGGCTTGCTTTACACGCAATCGCGACCTTCCTCGATAGCTTGCGTCGTACGCAATACCGAGTTTCACTAAACAACAATATGCTATTAAAACTAGCCGTTATGAATAGTAATAACCACCTTTTGAAATTTTATAAATTTTATTTTTCAAAATGGACTTCATTTTTGGACTCAGAATATCGAAATTAGCCTAGGGTGAAATTTTGGTATTTTTCTGAAAACTTTCAATTTTTTGATGAATAGTGAAACCACTAAGTGGTAGGTTAAAAACTGAATTTTGCATAAAACTTAATTTTACCGCTTCTGTGAATGGAATTTCAAAAATCCGAGAGACACGGTTAATATCAAGGACTAAAATGTGGTTCAATGAGATGAAAATAATTTTTTGGTGAATAGTAACTTTTTACTATTTTTACCGCGGTTAATAGTAAATAGGGTAACTAAGGGTAAATATGATATTAATATTACCCTAACACATGTCCTAATTCTATTGGACAAGTGTAATTCGACCGAAAACAAACTTAGGAATAAAATATGACCATTTAGGCCCACTTGGATTAGATTAGGACATTTATTATTAATTTATTTATAGAAGGGTTAAAATAGTTAAAATCAAAGTTTAATAAGTAAATCATTTTTAATATGGGGTTATACATACGATAAATTCGATTGTAAATATTCATTAGAAATCTAAAAAGATTTCCTACATGATGGTATTTTATTTGTAATTTTTAGACATCAAATAATTTAATTTATTTATGACACAAAGATGATGCAGTAATTATCTTATTAATGAAATATTGACATAATTGATGTTATAAACACCAAAATAAATGTAATTTTAGACTTTTTATGAATTCCACTAATTTTCTAGGTTTATATGATATATTATTGTTGATTTAATCAACTTGGTTCGAACATATAATTCTGTTATGACTTTCACAAAAATCATATATCAAATAGTGTCAAAATTGACACAAAATAGTTTTTAAATAAAATATTATATTATTAATTGTTATTTTATTCCTAAAAATATAAGGTTCGGCCAAATGACTTAGATAAGGATATATATATTAATAATAAACAATTTGGGGTTCGTTTGGCATGTTATAGTAAGTGTATTAACCATATAGTGAAAGAAAACAAAAAGACACGGTAAAAGTTAAATTAATTAACTTAGAGTTAAATCTAATTGATAAGGTTAAAATAATACCCTAAACTTGTCTAAATCCTATTGGTTGATAGGATTTCGACCCATCCCCACTTTAGCTTCGAAATAAGACCCTTTGGAACCATTATAAACCGATTTTGACTTTAATATAAAATAATATTTTGAGATATTCCTAAGGTGCCCCTCTCCTCCCTTATAAAAGGGCACCTCCTCCCCCTCCTCCTCACACCAATTTGAGCAATCAAGCTCGGCCAACCCCTGCCATTTTCCCTTCTCCACTTCCCTATAATAATCCTAGAGGTCCTGGTCTTCTCCAAATACCAATCTTAGTTCCTTAAGTGGAGGATTCAAAAAGGCGTTCCAAAGAAGAGGTAATATCCATTACCGATCTTTTCAATTTCTTTCTTCTTCAACTTCTTCTTCTTTAGTTGTTTCATGATAAAGTAATAACATAAGTATTACTTACATACTGATATGTTATTATAAATATGAAACAACCCTAATTCACCTTCTATCCATCCTACGGAAAAATGAAATCACCGCGCGTGCGTACGTACGGAATACCGTCTCCACGCCGTGGTGTAATCTATTTTCCACCATCACCTTACAAGGATGGGTATAATGGTGTAATCAGTAACTATATATGATTATTATTAAGTAATATTGATACTGAAATAATATATATATATACTCCAATACAATTCCACGATCATAGGAACGATATCATCACTCGTGCGTACGTACGGAATACCGTATCCACGATGTGATGCGACTCGTTCTACTTGATCTTCATTTCATAATGATTATATAAATGAATTGAATGAATGAATATGGTATATACTACACTAATACCATTCTGGAAATGAATTATCTATAACCTAAAGATAAGAATAAGAATTTATTCGACAAAACACGCATAAGAACAAAAAGTTTTAAAGACCTGAGTAACAAGTAACATTGAAATATTACTAACAAGAAGCTAATAATATGACCATATATGATCTCATATCAATATGTATGATTCTGGAATAAGTCAATAACATCATTTAAACCATTATACAGGAGCTTCGGACACTAACAAAGAAAATCGGACCTAAGGTAAGGGAAATATCACAATCTCATTTTTATCCGAGATTGTTTATTCGTAAGTATTTACTGGGGTGTATTTTATCATCCACATCCATGTTCCCTCAATATGTAATATTGTTTCCATCCACTTGAAATAGTTTAAATCCAATTTTACCCTTAGGTTAGTTTTTAGTAAAGAATATGAAAGGAATCTTTTGTCGTTTTTCCGTACGAGGTACTTTTTGACTTTTCCGACAAAAGTACGAAGAATGTTTTTTTTAACTTATACGGCATGAATGGATTTTTAAAACATTACTTCAAAGAAGCTTCCTTTACAAGTTTTCAAGTTTATTTTTAATCAACTTCTTTTATTTTAAAGTTGTATGACATGTTATGAAAGGAAAAAATGTTTTTGAAGAAGAAAGGATATTTTCCTCAAGAATTCAATTCAAGTGTTTTATCAAAATTATTTTCCATCTAAGATAATAAAGGGTTCTGTTTCTATCCATATTTTTACATTGGTTTGACTATGTTGTGATGGAATTATGTTTATGAATTCCTTTATCATATATGAATTGATTTATGATGTCATGATGTTTCAAGAATCCCATTTTTGTTATATGTGTTATGCGATGATGTATGTTTTATGATTATGTGGCACACATAAGAAAGGATTCATTATAAGATGGGTGGGACCTATATCTCCCTCGAATGCATTGGGTAATGATTTTATATCTCATGAGATAGACATGGCTGGAACGGAAGGTTATTTCGGTTCAGTGATACAGGACTGAAACGAGGAGTGAACTCGGTTCAGAAAGGGACTTTGTCCACTAAGATAGTCTTGGCAATGAGTCATGACTAACAAGAAATGATTTTCCATGATTATGTGTGCATGCCACAAAGTTTCAAGTTTTATGTTATGATTTTGGGGATCTCATTTTCACTTCTATGATTTATTCCATGTTAAGATATTATGATCTCTTTTGCAGGTTTGGATTTTCAAAAGATATGATATGATTTTTATTTCCTTTATTTGCCCTTGCTGAGCATTTGAGCTCACCCTTTTATGTTTTCTTTTCCCCAGGTCAGGAAGATGGATATTAAGTAGAATATGCTAAAAGGGACCCTAGATATGATGAAATAAATGGGAGACACTGTAGAATATTTATGAACCAGTTGTTTATGTTTCCCAGTTTCTAAAGAAACTATACCTATACGGTCCTTTGTGGTTTTGTCATATGTTATAATAAGTGTGCTTCAATTTTTAAGTATTAACAATGTATGTAATGTATGGGTCGTTATAGTTGGTATCAAAGGAAAGGTATAGTCAACCTTTGGAAACTAGGATGTGAAAGCCTTAGTAAGAACCCTAAGGATAAGTCTAAGCATAGAACACAATCTTAGAAATGGACATGAATAACCTAGGATAAGACCATAAGTATAAAAATTTTATTCTTGAATTATGTGGTTTCCTATTATAATTAGTGTTGCTCACACTATTCTTCTTGGTTTTAGTCAATGGCTGGAACCCGAAGGAACCGTGTTAATGCGGAATGCGATGGGCAATGCAATGATTGTCCCCCTGAGCAACCAAACGATATGGGAGCTGGAATGCAAAATCTTGTAGCCATGCTCACACAACTTTCTCAAGCTATGAATCATGCAGGATTTCCAAACGAGCAAAGGAGGGAGCAACATTCTGTTGAATCCTTCATGAGGCAGCGTCCACCTTCTTTCAGCGGGTCTACTGATCCATTAGTTGCTGAACAATGGATTAGTACTACTGAAAAGATATTTTCAGTTCTTCAATGTTCTGAACATGATAAAGTCATCCTAGCAGTGTACCGTTTGGAAGGAGATGCTGATCAATGGTGGAATCTTGTTAAGAATACGAGGCAAAGGGATGAAATTGAGTCTATGGAATGGGACGAGTTCAAGAACTTATTTTTCAATAAGTACTTCCCTCATATTCTCCGAACAAAGATGGAGAAAGAGTTTCTTGAACTCAATCAAAGGGATGATGAATCTGTTAGTACCTATGAAGCAAATTTTACAAGACTTGCAAGGTACGCTTCTGGTATTATTATCCAACCTGAGAGTAAGATCGATCGATTCTTTAGTGGCTTAAAGCCAAGTCTTCGAAGGGCGTTAGCCATAAGGGACTTCAATAGCTACGAGGAAATCGTTTGATGTGCTCTCAAAGTCGAGATGGAGATTGGAGTAACCCATCAGTCACATGGGTTTGATAAGAAGAGGAAGATGGAATTCAAAGGAAACTCTAAAGAGCACACTGAAAAGAAGATGAACTTTCCATTATGCTCAAAGTGTGGAAAGAAACATGGAGGGAGTTGTCTTAAAGGGACAAGTAAATGTTTTAAATGTGGAAAGGAAGGTCATCGGGCATTTGAATGCCGTGATAATGGGAAGAAGATGTCTAATGATGCAAACAAAGGAAGGGATACACAGAATGAACCTACTACAATTCAATGTTTCAAGTGCAAGGAGATGGGGCATTATGCCAATCAATGCCCAAATCCAAGGGTTGATGATGATGGTCGACGTCAACAAAATCTTAAGGCTAAATACAAAGGAAAGTCACATGCAATTTCTATCAGCGATGTGGAGTACGATAACGATGTGGTGAAAGGTACACTTACCATCCATTCTAAAGTAGCAAATGTTTTATTTGATTCTGGATCCACCCACTCTTTTATTTCTGAAGACTTTTCTAAGGGTATCACCGTATTACCTCAACAATTAGATGTTGAGTTAGCCGTGACAACACCTAATGGCACATCAATCGCATCAAAAGTTTATAATTCTTCTCCGATCGAAGTTTGTGGGAAAGTGCTTCCTGCAAATCTTGTGATCCTTCCTTTAGTGGAATTTGATGTGATTCTTGGCATGGATTGGCTTTCTCTACATGGAGCTCATATCAATTGCCAGAGAAGGGAAGTCACATTTCATATTCCAGATCAATCTACGATCGTCTATCAATGCAAGGATGAACATAACCTTCCAGTGGAAATTTCTTCCATCTTATGGGTATTGATTCCACTAAATGAAGGTTATTTATCTCAAATGGTTGGTGAGAAACTCACGATTAAGAATATGCCCATTGTACGGGAGTTTGATGATGTCTTTCCGGAGGAATTACCGGGTCTTCCACCAAATCGTGAAGTTGAGTTTTCAATAGAACTCGTACCGGGTGCTTTGCCTATTTCAAAGACACCTTATAGAATGGACCCAATTGAGTTGCAGGAATTGAAGAAGCAACTCCAAGAGAATCTTGATAAGGGATTCATACGCCCTAGTGCGTCACCTTGGGGAGCACCTGTTCTATTTGTTAAGAAGAAAGATGGATCAATGAGACTCTGCATTGATTATCGAGAACTTAACAAGATCACTATCAAGAACAAATATCCTCTCCCACGCATTGATGACTTATATGACCAACTACGCGGAGCTCAATACTTTTCCAAGATTGATCTTCGTTCAGGGTATCATCAATTAAGGGTCAAAAGGGAGGATATACCAAAGACGACTTTCCGTACAAGGTATGGACACTATGAATTTATAGTGATGCCATTTGGTCTTACTAATTCCCCTGCTATCTTCATGGATCTAATGAATAGAGTATTTAGAGACTATCTTGATCAATTTGTGGTAGTCTTTATAGACGATATTCTTGTCTATTCAAAGAGCAAGGAAGAACATGAAGATCACTTGAGAATTATATTGAAGACCCTGAGAAAGGAGAAGCTTTATGCCAAATTTACCAAGTGTGAATTTTGGCTTCAAAAAGTTGCATTTTTGGGTCACATAATCTCAAAAGAGGGGATATCTGTGGATCCAGCAAAAACAGAGGTTATCGAATGATGGTCGAGACCAACAACAGTAACTGAGATCCAAAGTTTTCTTGGTTTGGCTGGATATTATCGACGTTTTGTAAAAGATTTTTCACGATTATATAATCCACTCACCAAGTTGACTCGGAAAGGAGTTAAGTTTGTCTGGACAGAGGAATGTGAAGAGAATTTCAGGGAGTTGAAAAGAAGGTTATCCAGTGCACCTGTGCTCACACTGCCTTGTAGTGGAGAAAGGTTTGTGATCTATAGTGATGCATCCAAGAAGGGATTGGGGTGTGTTCTTATGCAAAATGATATGGTGATAGCTTATGCCTCACGACAGTTGAAAATCCATGAGCAAAATTACCCAACACAGGATTTGGAGTTTGCTGCGGTAATCTTTGCATTAAAGATTTGGAGGCATTACCTTTATGGTGAAAGGTGTGATATTTATACTGATCATAAAAGTTTAAAGTATATTTTCACCCAAAAGGAGTTGAATATGCGCCAAAGAAGATGGTTGGAGCTGATTAAGGATTATGACTGCTCAATCCATTACCACCCTGGGAAAGCAAACAAGGTGGCAGATGCATTAAGTCGACAAGACCATGCTAGTTTATCCATGATGAGGATCACAAAAGATCCAATATTTATGGATTTACAAAGGATGGATCTTGGAATTATAATGGAAGGGGAAAAATCTTATCTTTCTCAAATGAATGTTCAACCATCTATACATGTGAAGATTAAAGAGGCAGAGAAAGAAGATGTCGAGTTACCAAAGAAGGTGAGAAATGTTCCTGAATTCAACCTTGATTGTGATGGGATAATAAAGTTCAGGAATCGGGTTTGCGTTCCTCCCATCCCCGAATTAAAGAAAGAGCTGCTGGATGAGGCTCATAGTTCTTCATTCTCTATTCATACTGGAAGCACGAAGATGTATAGGGACCTGAAAGAGTACTTCTGGTGGGATGGCATGAAAAGAGATGTTGCTGAATATGTCTCTCGATGCTTGGTTTGTCAACAAGTTAAAGTTGAGAGACAGAAGTCTAAGGGGATGTTACAACCATTACCCATACCCGAATGGAAATGGGAAAACATCACTATGGACTTTGTCACAGGACTTCCTAAAATATCCAAAGGCAATAATGCTATCTGGGTCATAGTTGATCGTCTTACAAAGTCTGCACACTTCATTGCTATTAGAGAGGATTTCTCTCTAGATCAGCTTGCCAGGATATATATAAAGGAAGTGGTAAGATTGCATGGAGTACCACTTTCTATTATATCTGATCGAGATCCGAGATTTACCTCGAAGTTTTGGCGAAGTCTTCAGCATACTCTAGATACAGAGTTGAGTTTCAGCACTGCTTATCATCCCCAGACAGACGGTCAGTCTGAGAGAACAATTCAAACCCTAGAAGATATGTTGAGAGCTTGCTCTATGGATTTCAAAGGAGGTTGGGATCAACACCTACCTTTGGTGGAATTTTCTTATAATAATAGCTTTCACTCCAGTATTCAGATGGCTCCTTATGAAGCTCTCTATGGAAAGAAATGCAGGACTCCAACTTGCTGGGATGAAGTTGGGGAAAGAAAGCTATTAGGACCTGATCTCGTTGATGAAATGGCAGAAAAGGTCAGATCTATTCAACAACACATAAGAGCAGCTCAGAGTCGACAGAAAATTTATGCCGACAACCGAAGAAAAGACCTAGAATTTGAAGTGGGTGATAAAGTGTTCTTACGAATATCTCCCTGGAAGAGGGTTATGAGATTTGGAAAGAAGGGGAAGTTGAGCCCTAGATATATCGGTCCTTTTGAAATACTGGATCGTGTTGGGAAGGTAGCTTACCGATTGGCGCTTCCACCGAATCTCTCTCAAGTTCACGATGTGTTCCATGTATCTCTCCTGAGAAAGTACATACCAGATCCTTCACATGTACTCAGCTCAGAAGTTGTACCGCTGGAGCAAGATCTTTCTTATGAAGAACAGCCGATAGAGATTCTGGATCGTAGCGAAAAAGTCCTACGAAACAAGACCACTCGCTTGGTGAAAGTTTTATGGAGAAACCACCAACTTGAAGAAGCTACATGGGAGCTTGAGGATATGATGAGGGAGAAGTATCCTCATTTGTTTGTTGCAAAGTGACGAATTTCGAGGGCGAAATTCTTTTTAAGGGGGGTAGAATGTAACACCTGAGACTTTTATGATATATAAATCATCAAAGGAATCTTTTTCTACACAACACTTGCTTGGCTTGCTTTACACGCAATCGCGACCTTCCTCGATAGCTTGCGTCGTACGCAATACCGAGTTTCACTAAACAACAATATGCTATTAAAACTAGCCGTTATGAATAGTAATAACCACTTTTTGAAATTTTATAAATTTTATTTTTCAAAATGGACTTCATTTTTGGACTCAGAATATCGAAATTAGCCTAGGGTGAAAATTTGGTATTTTTCTGAAAACTTTCAATTTTTGATGAATAGTGAAACCACTAAGTGGTAGGTTAAAAACTGAATTTTGCATAAAACTTAATTTTACCGCTTCTGTGAATGGAATTTCAAAAATCCGAGAGACATGGTTAATATCAAGGACTAAAATGTGGTTCAATGAGATTAAAATAATTTTTTGGTGAATAGTAACTTTTTACTATTTTTACCGCGGTTAATAGTAAATAGGGTAACTAAGGGTAAATATGATATTAATATTACCCTAACACATGTCCTAATTCTATTGGACAAGTGTAATTCGACCAAAAACAAACTTAGGAATAAAATATGACCATTTAGGCCCACTTGGATTAGATTAGGACATTTATTATTAATTTATTTAAAGAAGGGTTAAAATAGTTAAAATCAAAGTTTAATAAGTAAATCATTTTTAATATGGGGTTATACATAAGATAAATTCGATTGTAAATATTCATTAGAAATCTAAAAAGATTTCCTACATGATGGTATTTTATTTGTAATTTTTAGACATCAAATAATTTAATTTATTTATGACACAAAGATGATGCAGTAATTATCTTATTAATGAAATATTGACATAATTGATGTTATAAACACCAAAATAAATGTAATTTTAGACTTTTTATGAATTCCACTAATTTTCTAGGTTTATATGATATATTATTGTTGATTTAATCAACTTGGTTCGAACATATAATTCTGTTATGACTTTCACAAAAATCATATATCAAATAGTGTCAAAATTGACACAAAATAGTTTTTAAATAAAATATTATATTATTAATTGTTATTTTATTCCTAAAAATCTATGGTTCGGCCAAATGACTTAGATAAGGATATATATATTAATAATAAACAATTTGGGGTTCGTTTGGCATGTTATAGTAAGTGTATTAACCATATAGTGAAAGAAAACAAAAAGACACGGTAAAAGTTAAATTAATTAACTTAGAGTTAAATCTAATTGATAAGGTTAAAATAATACCCTAAACTTGTCTAAATCCTATTGGTTGATAGTATTTCGACCCATCCCCACTTTAGATTCGAAATAAGACCCTTTGGAACCATTATAAACCGATTTTGACTTTAATATAAAATAATATTTTGAGATATTCCTAAGGTGCCCCTCTCCTCCCTTATAAAAGGGCACCTCCTCCCCCTCCTCCTCACACCAATTTGAGCACTCAAGCTCGGCCAACCCCTGCCATTTTCCCTTCTCCAATTCCCTAGAATAATCCTAGAGGTCCTGGTCTTCTCCAAATACCAATCTTAGTTCCTTAAGTGGAGGATTCAAAAAGGCGTTCCAAAGAAGAGGTAATATCCATTACCGATCTTTTCAATTTCTTTCTTCTTCAACTTCTTCTTCTTTAGTTGTTTCATGATAAAGTAATAACATAAGTATTACTTACATACTGATATGTTATTATAAATATGAAACAACCCTAATTCACCTTCTATCCATCCTACGGAAAAATGAAATCACCGCGCGTGCGTACGTACGGAATACCGTCTCCACGCCGTGGTGTAATCTATTTTCCACCATCACCTTACAAGGATGGGTATAATGGTGTAATCAGTAACTATATATGATTATTATTAAGTAATATTGATACTGAAATAATATATATATATACTCCAATACAATTCCACGATCATAGGAACGATATCATCACTCGTGCGTACGTACGGAATACCGTCTCCACGATGTGATGCGACTCGTTCTACATGATATTCATTTCATAATGATTATATAAATGAATTGAATGAATTAATATGTTATATACTAAACTAATACCATTCTGTAAATGAATTATCTATAACCTAAAGATAAGAATAAGAATTTATTCGACAAAACACGCATAAGAACAAAAAGTTATAAAGACCCGAGTAACAAGTAACATTGAAATATTACTAACAAGAAGCTAATAATATGACCATATATGATCTAATATCAATATGTATGATTCTGGAATAAGTCAATAACATTATTTAAACCATTATACAGGAGCTTCGGACACGAACAAAGCAAATCGGACCTAAGGTAAGGGAAATATCACAATCTCATTTTTATCCGAGATTGTTTATTCGTAAGTATTTACTGGGGTGTATTTTATCATCCACATCCATGTTCCCTCAATATGTAATATTGTTTCCATCCACTTGAAATAGTTTAAATCCAATTTTACCCTTAGGTGAGTTTTTAGTAAAGAATATGAAAGGAATCTTTTGTCGTTTTTCCGTACGAGGTACTTTTTGACTTTTCCGACAAAAGTACGAAGAATGTTTTTTTTAACTTATACGGCATGAATGGATTTTTAAAACATTACTTCAAAGAAGCTTCCTTTACAAGTTTTCAAGTTTATTTTTAATCAACTTCTTTTATTTTAAAGTTGTATGACATGTTATGAAAGGAAAAATTTTTTTTGAAGAAGAAAGGATATTTTCCTCAAGAATTCAATTCAAGTGTTTTATCAAAATTATTTTCCATCTAAGATAATAAAGGGTTCTGTTTCTATCCATATTTTTACATTGGTTTGACTATGTTGTGATGGAATTATGTTTATGAATTCCTTTATCATATATGAATTGATTTATGATGTCATGATGTTTCAAGAATCCCATTTTTGTTATATGTGTTATGCGATGATGTATGTTTTATGATTATGTGGCACACATAAGAAAGGATTCATTATAAGATGGGTGGGACCTATATCTCCCTCCAATGCATTGGGTAATGATTTTATATCTCATGAGATAGACATGGCTGGAACGGAAGGTTATTTCGGTTCAGTGATACAGGACTGAAACGAGGAGTGAACTCGGTTCAGAAAGGGACTTTGTCCACTAAGATAGTCTTGGCAATGAGTCATGACTAACAAGAAATGATTTTCCATGATTATGTGTGCATGCCACAAAGTTTCAAGTTTTATGTTATGATTTTGGGGATCTCATTTTCACTTCTATGATTTATTCCATGTTAAGATATTATGATCTCTTTTGCAGGTTTTGATTTTCAAAAGATATGATATGATTTTTATTTCCTTTATTTGCCCTTGCTGAGCATTTGAGCTCACCCTTTTATGTTTTCTTTTCCCCAGGTCAGGAAGATGGATATTAAGTAGAATATGCTAAAAGGGACCCTAGATATGATGAAATAAATGGGAGACACTGTAGAATATTTATGAACCAGTTGTTTATGTTTCCCAGTTTCTAAAGACACTATACCTATACGGTCCTTTGTGGTTTTGTCATATGTTGTAATAAGTGTGCTTCAATTTTGAAGTATTAACAATGTATGTAAAGTATGGGTCGTTATAGTTGGTATCAAAGGAAAGGTATAGTCAACCTTTGGAAACTAGGATGTGAAAGCCTTAGTAAGAACCCTAAGGATAAGTCTAAGCATAGAACACAATCTTAGAAATGGACATGAATAACCTAGGATAAGACCATAAGTATGAAAATTTTATTCTTGAATTATGTGGTTTCCTATTATAATTAGTGTTGCTCACACTATTCTTCTTGGTTTTAGTCAATGGCTGGAACCCGAAGGAACCGTGTTAATGCGGAATGCGATGGGCAATGCAATGATTTTCCCCCTGAGCAACCAAACGATATGGGAGCTGGAATGGAAAATCTTGTAGCCATGCTCACACAACTTTCTCAAGCTATGAATCATGCAGGATTTCCAAACGAGCAAAGGAGGGAGCAACATTCTGTTGAATCCTTCATGAGGCAGCGTCCACCTTCTTTCAGCGGGTCTACTGATCCATTAGTTGCTGAACAATGGATTAGTACTACTGAAAAGATATTTTCAGTTCTTCAATGTTCTGAACATGATAAAGTCATCCTAGCAGTGTACCGTTTGGAAGGAGATGCTGATCAATGGTGGAATCTTGTTAAGAATACGAGGCAAAGGGATGAAATTGAGTCTATGGAATGGGACGAGTTCAAGAACTTATTTTTCAATAAGTACTTCCCTCGTATTCTCCGAACAAAGATGGAGAAAGAGTTTCTTGAACTCAAGCAAAGGGATGATGAATCTGTTAGTACCTATGAAGCAAATTTTACAAGACTTGCAAGGTACGCTTCTGGTATTATTATCCAACCTGAGAGTAAGATCGATCGATTCTTTAGTGGCTTAAAGCCAAGTCTTCGAAGGGCGTTAGCCATAAGGGACTTCAATAGCTACGAGGAAATCGTTCGATGTGCTCTCAAAGTCGAGATGGAGATTGGAGTAACCCATCAGTCACATGGGTTTGATAAGAAGAGGAAGATGGAATTCAAAGGAAACTCTAAAGAGCACACTGAAAAGAAGATGAACTTTCCATTATGCTCAAAGTGTGGAAAGAAACATGGAGGGAGTTGTCTTAAAGGGACAAGTAAATGTTTTAAATGTGGAAAGGAAGGTCATCGGGCATTTGAATGCCGTGATAATGGGAAGAAGATGTCTAATGATGCAAACAAAGGAAGGGATACACAGAATAAACCTACTACACTTCAATGTTTCAAGTGCAAGGAGATGGGGCATTATTCCAATCAATGCCCAAATCCAAGGGTTGATGATGATGGTCGACGTCAACAAAATCTTAAGGCTAAAGATAAAGGAAAGTCACATGCAATTTCTATCAGCGATGTGGAGTACGATAACGATGTGGTGAAAGGTACACTTACGATCCATTCTAAAGTAGCAAATGTTTTATTTGATTCTGGATCCACCCACTCTTTTATTTCTGAAGACTTTTCTAAGGGTATCACCGTATTACCTCAACAATTAGATGTTGAGTTAGCCGTGACAACACCTAATGGCACATCAATCGCATCAAAAGTTTATAATTCTTCTCCGATCGAAGTTTGTGGGAAAGTGCTTCCTGCAAATCTTGTGATCCTTCCTTTAGTGGAATTTGATGTGATTCTTGGCATGGATTGGCTTTCTCTACATGGAGCTCATAACAATTGCCAAAGAAGGGAAGTCACATTTCATATTCCAGATCAATCTACGATCGTCTATCAATGCAAGGATGAACATAACCTTCCAGTGGAAATTTCTTCCATCTTATGGGTATTGATTCCACTAAATGAAGGTTATTTATCTCAAATGGTTGGTGAGAAACTCACGATTAAGAATATGCCCATTGTATGGGAGTTTGATGATGTCTTTCCGGTGGAATTACCGGGTCTTCCACCAAATCGTGAAGTTGAGTTTTCAATAGAACTCGTACCGGGTGCTTTGCCTATTTCAAAGACACCTTATAGAATGGCCCCAATTGAGTTGCAGGAATTGAAGAAGCAACTCCAAGAGAATCTTGATAAGGGATTCATACGCCCTAGTGCGTCACCTTGGGGAGCACCTGTTCTATTTGTTAAGAAGAAAGATGGATCAATGAGACTCTGCATTGATTATCGAGAACTTAACAAGATCACTATCAAGAACAAATATCCTCTCCCACGCATTGATGACTTATTTGACCAACTACGCGGAGCTCAATACTTTTCCAAGATTGATCTTCGTTCAGGGTATCATCAATTAAGGGTCAAAAGGGAGGATATACCAAAGACGGCTTTCCGTACAAGGTATGGACACTATGAATTTATAGTGATGCCATTTGGTCTTACTAATGCCCCTGCTATCTTCATGGATCTAATGAATAGAGTCTTTAGAGACTATCTTGATCAATTTGTGGTAGTCTTTATAGACGATATTCTTGTCTATTCAAAGAGCAAGGAAGAACATGAAGATCACTTGAGAATTATATTGAAGACCCTGAGAAAGGAGAAGCTTTATGCCAAATTTACCAAGTGTGAATTTTGGCTTCAAAAAGTTGCATTTTTGGGTCACATAATCTCAAAAGAGGGGATATCTGTGGATCCAGCAAAATCAGAGGTTATCGAAAGATGGTCGAGACCAACAACAGTAACTGAGATCCGAAGTTTTCTTGGTTTGGCTGGATATTATCGACGTTTTGTAAAAGATTTTTCACGATTATCTAATCCACTCACCAAGTTGACTCGGAAAGGAGTTAAGTTTGTCTGGACAGAGGAATGTGAAGAGAATTTCAAGGAGTTGAAAAGAAGGTTATCCAGTGCACCTGTGCTCACACTGCCTTGTAGTGGAGAAAGGTTTGTGATCTATAGTGATGCATCCAAGAAGGGATTAGGGTGTGTTATTATGCAAAATGATATGGTGATAGCTTATGCCTCACGACAGTTGAAAATCCATGAGCAAAATTACCCAACACAGGATTTGGAGTTTGCTGCGGTAATCTTTGCATTAAAGATTTGGAGGCATTGCCTTTATGGTGAAAGGTGTGATATTTATACTGATCATAAAAGTTTAAAGTATATTTTCACCCAAAAGGAGTTGAATATGCGCCAAAGAAGATGGTTGGAGCTGATTAAGGATTATGACTGCTCAATCCATTACCACCCTGGGAAAGCAAACAAGGTGGCAGATGCATTAAGTCGACAAGACCATGCTAGTTTATCCATGATGAGGATCACAAAAGATCCAATATTTATGGATTTACAAAGGATGGATCTTGGAATTATAATGGAAGGGGAAAAATCTTATCTTTCTCAAATGAATGTTCAACCATCTATACATGTGAAGATTAAAGAGGCACAGAAAGAAGATGTCGAGTTACAAAAGAAGGTGAGAAATGTTCCTGAATTCAACCTTGATTGTGATGGGATAATAAAGTTCAGGAATCGGGTTTGCGTTCCTCCCATCCCCGAATTAAAGAAAGAGCTGCTGGATGAGGCTCATAGTTCTTCATTCTCTATTCATCCTGGAAGCACGAAGATGTATAGGGACCTGAAAGAGTACTTCTGGTGGGATGGCATGAAAAGAGATGTTGCTGAATATGTCTCTCGATGCTTGGTTTGTCAACAAGTTAAAGTTGAGAGACAGAAGTCTAAGGGGATGTTACAACCATTACCCATACCCGAATGGAAATGGGAAAACATAACTATGGACTTTGTCACAGGACTTCCTAAAACATCCAAAGGCAATAATGCTATCTGGGTCATAGTTGATCGTCTTACAAAGTCGGCACACTTCATTGCTATTAGAGAGGATTTCTCTCTAGATCAGCTTGCCAGGATATATATAAAGGAAGTGGTAAGATTTCATGGAGTACCACTTTCTATTATATCTGATCGAGATCCGAGATTTACCTCGAAGTTTTGGCGAAGTCTTCAGCATACTCTAGATACAGAGTTGAGTTTCAGCACTGCTTATCATCCCCAGACAGACGGTCAGTCTGAGAGAACAATTCAAACCCTAGAAGATATGTTGAGAGCTTGCTCTATGGATTTCAAAGGAGGTTGGGATCAACACCTACCTTTGGTGGAATTTTCTTATAATAATAGCTTTCACTCCAGTATTCAGATGGCTCCTTATGAAGCTCTCTATGGAAAGAAATGCAGGACTCCAACTTGCTGGGATGAAGTTGGGGAAAGAAAGCTATTAGGACCTGATCTCGTTGATGAAATGGCAGAAAAGGTCAGATCTATTCAACAACACATAAGAGCAGCTCAGAGTCGACAGAAAATTTATGCCGACAACCGAAGAAAAGACCTAGAGTTTGAAGTGGGTGATAAAGTGTTCTTACGAATATCTCCCTGGAAGAGGGTTATGAGATTTGGAAAGAAGGGGAAGTTGGGCCCTAGATATATCGGTCCTTTTGAAATACTGGATCGTGTTGGGAAGGTAGCTTACCGATTGGCGCTTCCACCGAATCTCTCTCAAGTTCACGATGTGTTCCATGTATCTCTCCTGAGAAAGTACATACCAGATCCTTCACATGTACTCAGCTCAGAAGTTGTACCGCTGGAGCAAGATCTTTCTTATGAAGAACAGCCGATAGAGATTCTGGATCGTAGCGAAAAAGTCCTACGAAACAAGACCACTCGCTTGGTGAAAGTTTTATGGAGAAACCACCAACTTGAAGAAGCTACATGGGAGCTTGAGGATATGATGAGGGAGAAGTATCCTCATTTGTTTGTTGCAAAGTGACGAATTTCGAGGGCGAAATTCTTTTTAAGGGGGGTAGAATGTAACACCCGAGACTTTTATGATATATAAATCATCAAAGGAATCTTTTTCTACACAACACTTGCTTGGCTTGCTTTACACGCAATCGCGACCTTCCTCGATAGCTTGCGTCGTACGCAATACAAAGTTTCACTAAACAACAATATGCTATTAAAACTAGCCGTTATGAATAGTAATAACCACTTTTTGAAATTTTATAAATTTTATTTTTCAAAATGGACTTCATTTTTGGACTCAGAATATCGAAATTAGCCTAGGGTGAAATTTTGGTATTTTTCTGAAAACTTTCAATTTTTGATGAATAGTGAAACCACTAAGTGGTAGGTTAAAAACTGAATTTTGCATAAAACTTAATTTTACCGCTTCTGTGAATGGAATTTCAAAAATCCGAGAGACACGGTTAATATCAAGGACTAAAATGTGGTTCAATGAGATGAAAATAATTTTTTGGTGAATAGTAACTTTTTACTATTTTTACCGCGGTTAATAGTAAATAGGGTAACTAAGGGTAAATATGATATTAATATTACCCTAACACATGTACTAATTCTATTGGACAAGTGTAATTCGACCAAAAACAAACTTAGGAATAAAATATGACCATTTAGGCCCATTTGGATTAGATTAGGACATTTATTATTAATTTATTTAAAGAAGGGTTAAAATAGTTAAAATCAAAGTTTAATAAGTAAATCATTTTTAATATGGGGTTATACATAAGATAAATTCGATTGTAAATATTCATTAGAAATCTAAAAAGATTTCCTACATGATGGTATTTTATTTGTAATTTTTAGACATCAAATAATTTAATTTATTTATGACACAAAGATGATGCAGTAATTATCTTATTAATGAAATATTGACATAATTGATGTTATAAACACCAAAATAAATGTAATTTTAGACTTTTTATGAATTCCACTAATTTTCTAGGTTTATATGATATATTATTGTTGATTTAATCAACTTGGTTCGAACATATAATTCTGTTATGACTTTCACAAAAATCATATATCAAATAGTGTCAAAATTGACACAAAATAGTTTTTAAATAAAATATTATATTATTAATTGTTATTTTATTCCTAAAAATCTAAGGTTCGGCCAAATGACTTATATAAGGATATATATATTAATAATAAACAATTTGGGGTTCGTTTGGCATGTTATAGTAAGTGTATTAACCATATAGTAAAAGAAAACAAAAAGACACGGTAAAAGTTAAATTAATTAACTTAGAGTTAAATCTAATTGATAAGGTTAAAATAATACCCTAAACTTGTCTAAATCCTATTGGTTGATAGGATTTCGACCCATCCCCACTTTAGCTACGAAATAAGACCCTTTGGAACCATTATAAACCGATTTTGACTTTAATATAAAATAATATTTTGAGATATTCCTAAGGTGCCCCTCTCCTCCCTTATAAAAGGGCACCTCCTCCCCCTCCTCCTCACACCAATTTGAGCACTCAAGCTCGGCCAACCCCTGCCATTTTCCCTTCTCCACTTCCCTAGAATAATCCTAGAGGTCCTGGTCTTCTCCAAAGACCAATCTTAGTTCCTTAAGTGGAGGATTCAAAAAGGCGTTCCAAAGAAGAGGTAATATCCATTACCGATCTTTTCAATTTCTTTCTTCTTCAACTTCTTCTTCTTTAGTTGTTTCATGATAAAGTAATAACATAAGTATTACTTACATACTGATATGTTATTATAAATATGAAACAACCCTAATTCACCTTCTATCCATCCTACGGAAAAATGAAATCACCGCGCGTGCGTACGTACGGAATACCGTCTCCACGCCGTGGTGTAATCTATTTTCCACCATCACCTTACAAGGATGGGTATAATGGTGTAATCAGTAACTATATATGATTATTATTAAGTAATATTGATACTTAAATAATATATATATATACTCCAATACAATTCCACGATCATAGGAACGATATCATCACTCGTGCGTACGTACGGAATACCGTCTCCACGATGTGATGCGACTCGTTCTACATGATCTTCATTTCATAATGATTATATAAATGAATTGAATGAATTAATATGGTATATACTACACTAATACCATTCTGGAAATGAATTATCTATAACCTAAAGATAAGAATAAGAATTTATTCGACAAAACACGCATAAGAACAAAAAGTTATAAAGACCCGAGTAACAAGTAACATTGAAATATTACTAACAAGAAGCTAATAATATGACCATATATGATCTCATATCAATATGTATGATTCTGGAATAAGTCAATAACATTATTTAAACCATTATACAGGAGCTTCGGACACGAACAAAGCAAATCGGACCTAAGGTAAGGGAAATATCACAATCTCATTTTTATCCGAGATTGTTTATTCGTAAGTATTTACTGGGGTGTATTTTATCATCCACATCCATGTTCCCTCAATATGTAATATTGTTTCCATCCACTTGAAATAGTTTAAATCCAATTTTACCCTTAGGTGAGTTTTTAGTAAAGAATATGAAAGGAATCTTTTGTCGTTTTTCCGTACGAGGTACTTTTTGACTTTTCCGACAAAAGTACGAAGAATGTTTTTTTAACTTATACGACATGAATGGATTTTTAAAACATTAATTCAAAGAAGCTTCCTTTACAAGTTTTCAAGT